>CM050166.1:275986428-276286428 GCA_027410445.1 Discoglossus pictus | reverse complement strand
GTGGCGCTATAAATGAGTGACAGAGAAAATAACTACAGTTGCTTCCTTCCTCTCTTGCTGTTGCCCCTTACATTGGGGGTTACATTGCAGTGCTATCCCTATATCCCATTGAACACACAACTGGATGAGAAGATGCAGCTAACTTGATTTATGATCACTTGACAAGACACTTGAAGGAACATGGATCACATTACCTGCATTTTAAAGAGCAAATTATTTTTTTGGTAATGAAAAATATTAATTAAAACTTGTGTGAACTTCCTTGAAACTATGCATAGAGGATGTCGGTCTCATTTGCAGACAGGTAGGTTTCGCACATCAATATTACAGCTCAATGGATGAGAGTAGTTAAACATTTTAGTGGATTTGGTAGGGATTTTACTACCAAAGCTACAGCAACTGCAAGACACAATAGTGCAGAGTTCACTATGTGTTGTAATAAATAATAAACTATTTTTAATGCTGCGTATTTGAAGAATGAGGCTTTTTTAGATCCCTGGAGGTTGATTAATGGTTCCCTGGTGGTCCAGTGGTTAGGATTTGGTGCTTTCACCTCTGCAACCTGGGCTTGATTCTACTCAGGGAACCAAGAGGTCACACCACCCTGAAGCCATGCAGGATTGGACCTGGTCAGTACTTGGCTGGGAGAATACCTAGGAATACCAGGAGCTATATGCTGTGCTTCACTGGAGAAGGAACTAGCAACCCACTCCAGTATCTCTTCCATGAATACCAAGTGGATCGGCATGGTGTGTTATGGTCCATACACATACACACACACAGGTCGTTCGATACTTAGTATTCCATGCTAAGCATACCCCATAAAGAATATCCTATCTTTTTTGGTTTTATCTTAAAGAGAATTTAAAAAAAACTGTCTATACATTGTACTTGCTCTTTTCATCTATAGTAAATAATTCTTGAGATATTCAGCATTGTATATGTGGCTCTTTAATTCTAAAACACATCTCACTATACTAATTTGCCGTTCAGAATGTTTGAAAGCCAACTCATATTTGTAAGGCACTCATATGCATAAGATACCGTAGAAATAGTGCAGATTAACTGAGGAATGGTTCACTTTGCAAACAAATGGCTAGTATGATGTATAGTTAGTTTTCCATGTTCTTTATGAATAAGTTGAAAAAACAACTTGATCTTGGGATGACCGAGCCCTTATAATATATAACGCATCTGTGTTACATCTATCTTTACAGACCTCAGTTTTATAAGCAGTGCTCCATAATAGGCAGTAGTTGGCTATAGATCCGCTCTGCTGAGCCTTCTTGCTATGCCCTTTGTGAGCCACGGAGGAATTCAGGTGTGATTGTGTTTTGTAGCTGCATACTGAGCACCTTGCAGGTTTTATGAAGAATACATGCCAGCTTCTTTTTCACTTGACCTGTTCCGCCTCCCCTTGTGTCCACATGGTAATGAGTCACTGGATATGTACAAGACGTATCAGGTGAAAGGAGGAAACCCATGCTCCGTCTCATTGCACTGCAAGTTATCTCAGTTAAGAGTTGGCAGAGTGGACTGTTTCTCTGTGGATCTATTCCAATGGTTGGCCTTTTTTTTGTTTTCCCTAGAAAACTGTCCGCCTGGTTGTAAACTTCCTCGGTACCCAGAAGGCTGTTGTGAGAGTCGATCCTGCTGTGCCCTTGAGGAGCATCCTCCCTGCCATATGCGAGAAGTGCGAGTTTAAGAATGATCATGTCTGTCTACTGAGGGACTCTGTCAGCAAGGAGGAGCTGGATATGGCAAAGTCTCTTAATGAATTGGGTATAAAAGAGCTGTACGCCTGGAGCAACAAGCAAGGTGAGTGGAGGTTATTAGGGCGTCACAGATCTGTGACAGATGTAGCACTATAATCCTTATCATCCTTAGAGCATCAGCTGAGCCTTCATGTCTGGCTTGTGTTACAGCACTGAAAACCTAATACCTAATATAAAAAGAGACCATATAGAAACACGGCTGTGAATCTAATAATACAGGAACTGGACGCTGCACCTGTTAGTGTACATTCACAATCTTATTTTTCATACACTGTTTTGCTCTAATATAATTTATATACATTTGTGAAATATTTTTTTTTGTTTTTTTTATTTACTTATTTAACACTTTTGTGAACCAGTGCAAATATATAGATATAGGGTGACCTACCTAAAATATGATTTGTAAACTCTATTCTACGTCTAGTAAATCTATATTTAACCCCACATTCACTGGTTCCTAAAATAAAGACAGGTTCCTATGAAATTCTGAGTTTCTCCTACGATTAATATAATTTGTTCTAGCTTGCTTATACAATTGATTACTACTTGCTGGTTTGGCATGTCATTTTAAGTGTAATTTTAAGTGATATGTGGTTTATTTGTTTTGCAAAGTATTTTCTTTCTTGATGCTTTATGCTTTCTTTTTTTTTTATTCTTATATATTTTTTATTACATTCTGTTTGAATTATTAGACTATATTATTATATTGTAAAGATTGCATCTCTTCTCAGTGACTAGGAGTTAAACAAAAACATTGCATACATTAGGGCCGTCCTCTACAAGTAGCAGCCTGGGTAAATAGACACTCTTCGTTTCTTTGGGGAGCGAGGATGGATAGAAAGTTTGTTTCATTTTTTGGCTTTTTTATTTATTGGTACCACCATGCATTATATATATATATATATATATATATATAGAGAGAGAGAGAGAGAGATGTTTCTAGGTGCCCTCCAATCACTAGCTCTACCACCGCTTTTTGCAGGACACGTATTATTTAGGAACACTGAGCCCCCCCCTTATTAGAAATGAATTCTATATTGTAATGCCTGAGGCTTAGAGAAAGAAAGTGACATCCCCAAAGGTACAAATAGCTGGCAGAACAATCATTTCAAACTTCTGCCTGGATAAAGTTACAGCATTGTTGTTGCTGCTGGGGTTTTTTACTGACTGCACCACCCCATCTAATAATGAAACTTCATTCCATGGAATAGATATTAATGGCAGAGCTTCGTGTATTATCCCAGTACAGTTTTCCAAAAGGCTCTGCAATGCTTTTTTTTTTACGGTATCACAAATGCATCGTAAAACATAGAGGAATGTACGATATGTGTAGTAAACCAAATAAATACTTTTTATGATATAGTAAACTCCACATAAAGATATGAAACAAGAAGGCCAGGTCAAAATGTTTTCTTCCACCACTTTACAGTTAAAGAGAGTTCTTATCCAGTTACTAGAGGCCAGAGTGTAGAACGTGCCAGGATATGAGATGCCAGCATGTGACTCGGACTGAAGAGGCTTAGGTGTATGCTTTAGTATGTTAGTACACGCTATCTATCTATCTTTGCAGATTTCATGGGAGAAATATATTACAGTGTCTATGTAACATTCATAGTTAAAAAAGGACACATTCTATATTTTCTAAGGGATAATATTTTGTGAGGATTAATGTCCTGCCAAGCATATCAGTAAACAATTATTATTATTTTACTTGTAGAACTCAACAGATTCTGTGGAATTTGGGGCACAATAAACAAATAGATAATTTCTGTTGCTTGCTTCTTTTTTATTTTTTTGTTATTCTTTTTTATTTTTTTTTCTTTGGACTGGACTTGATTATTATTTCTGGATCCTAGTATTCTAAGTCCCAAATGAATAGCCTCAAGTTTTGCTAGATTAACAACAGTAAGAGGATCTTCAAAATGTCTTAAAGGAGTAAAATATTTAAATGTAATGCTCAATTGGGAATAATGAATAATGTTGGCTATAAATGGATCTTCGACTTGGTCGAGAAAGAAATGGTCTTTATTAGCTACTAGTAAAGATAATTAATGATAACTTTATCACCCATTTAAATATGAATTTGTGGTTAACCGATACTTAACACTTATTGGAACCGTATTGTATAATCAAGTGACACAGGTGAATTATGATTGTCTTTAACTACTGTTCATTTTTGTATTGTCTGAAAACTTTCAATAAAAGAAATAAAAAATAAAAATAAACATATAGATAAAATATGTATAGTCTTTATGAAGAGAGTTATACTAGTGACAATAAGGTCAGAGGCGCTTAATCTGAGAATGTACAATGCCTGAAGTAGGTTTGGCCTATAGCTCTTTTAGCTCACTTGTGTCCTTTACAGGGAGACATATCCTGTACTATATTAGTCTGGTCTCACTCAGAAGAGTGATCCAGCCCCAAAATACCAGGCAATTCTACCCTGAGCAGGAGAAGCAGCAAACCCCAGACTAACATTTCAACCTCCCTTTGGCCTTGACAGTGAGGTGTAGCTGTACTACCTAGGGCACAGTGAGCAAGGAGTTCATGTCTGGAGGCCCTATCACCCTTAAGGTGATAAAATCCCTAAGGGTCATACTGATATATTACAGGATATTTCTCCCTGTGAAGGGCACAAGTGAGCTAAAAGAGGCTGCTCTTTGAGTAGGAAACTAGACCTATAGGACAAACCTACTTAGGTGTTGTTCATCCTCAGTTGGTACAGAATAAGATGAGGATCCTGCTCTCATTAGTGCTTACAATCTAAGATGCACGTGGTGTTGTAGAGACATTAGGTAAGAAGACTGCTTGGTGGATAGATGTTATAGCGTGATGGAGGGAGAGATATGAGATAACTAAATCATATGGGCATGTTCAAAGTTGTGGTTGATGACATTAAGAAGATAAGTGGCATGCTTCAGATGGGTTTTCAGAAAAGTTTAAAAGTCTGATGACTTGGGATGAGTCCAGTGGAACAAGTATGGGGATTTCTAAAGAGTAGGAGCAGCTCTGTAAGAGTCATGTTGGCATGCATGGGAGGAGGTGATAAGAGGATGGAGGTTCATGTGCAGTGTGTAAGGACTGGGTTGGAGTGTGTTTGAACGCAATTTGAAATATAGGGAAGGCTATTGCTGTCTGGGGATTTGTTTATTAGCCTTAGTTATTTACATGTTATTCTTGTGGAATTAGGGTACCAGTTTATCAGTTTGTATAATTATTGGTGGTTTATGAAAAATTATTGGTTAATTGTTTTGCATGCAGCAATAAACCATTTCACACAGGTAACACCCCTTCTTCCAGGGTGCTTGTATATATATTAGAAAGCACCTTGTTGGGACTCATATATATACTGATTGTTTGATTGTTCTGTCATGTCTGAGTGTTTACTGAGTATATTGAAAAGACAAAGCTCCAGTTCTTAAATAAATTACCTTAATTGTTACACATTAAAAATGCTATAAAAGTTAAGAAACAAAGAATAAACAATGCATTAGCCTAGAGTGAACAGATGCTTTATTTTTAATGTTGTAAATGACCTGTCCCTGGGCTAAAATGTCTTATTGCAATGCCTTTGCTAATGATAAAAGCCCACTTTGAATTAGCCAGAGTAATTTGCTGACTGGTCACAAGGATTTTATGCAATAACTCCACCAGATACACATTATGACAAGATTCATATTCTGCTAGGTGAAGAAAACATCTGAACAAAATGCAATTTTACAAGAAGAATTTAACTAATGCAAAATACATAGCTAAGTTTTTAACTTACCAATGACTACAACATGTTGTACAGTGTTGCTTTTTACATGTTTATATGCATGTACTTCATATATGGGTTTTGCATCCGCTATGACTGTAAATTGAATCAAAATTGTGTATTATTTGGTATTTTTTCTATTGTGGGAAATATTATTGCACACACTAGCCAGCAGCCTGTAGTATGTCATTCTGTATGATGCTTTGAAATGTATTAGCAGTGAAACTTTCAAAGCTTGTGCTTCAAACGGTCATCTTCCAATTTGTGGTTTAGGCAAGAACAGTGCACTAAAGCTTGGCACCAGGGATGATTGGCCATGGACCATACTTGTGTCAGTCACTCCGTGACCCTATGGACCACAGCACACCAGGCACATCTACCTATGTCTCTGGCTGTGCTTATCCATAAGGTTTTCATGTCAAAGATACTGGAGTGAGTTGCCAGTTCCTTCTCTAGTGGACCACGATTTGTCTGACCTTTCTGCTATAGCCTGCCCATCTTGGGTGATACTTTATGATAAAGCTCATAGTTTCATTGAAGTACACAAGCCACTTCACCACGACAAGGTAGAGAACCAGAAGGGAATTGGCCATACTACAGATTTATTAACCCAAAATTAGATAAGCAGAATGTGCAGATATAGATAGATTTATTGGTTCTTATTTTAAAATTGCTGAAAAATCTATAAGCTTAATAATCAAGTCTTACTATTTCTATTTGAAAGTCCAATTTAGGTTCAGAATCAAACTTCATCATTTTGAATAAAGTGAATGTAACATTTTTAATATTGACAATAAAAAGTTTTGTGAAGTTTTCCACCAAAAGAGTTTTGTAAAAGTGCCACAGTTGTTTTCTTATTGTTCTTAAAGAGCATGAAAAACTGTCTGTATGTTATGTTATCCATTGTTATCTAAAGTGAATCAATCCTGGGAAATCCATGTTGTTGTTTCTGCATTGATATTCAAATGAGTGGCTCATGCATGTCAATGATCTGCTTTGATGTGTTATTTAGGATTACGGTCTGCTTGTCTGTCTCTGTAGTGGGTAAATTAAAGATCTGCAATGTTACCTGGCAGTGAGACCCCTCTCCCACCCTTATAAAGCACTCAGAGGTGCACATTAACACACAGAAGTCGCAAAATAAATTCTAAATATATCAGACATGCACAGAAAAAAACTGCTAGTACAACATATAGCCAGTTTTTAATGCTTGATAAAATGTAATCAACTTCCTGATGGTGTGACAGAGTCCTTTTAATCCTTACTAACAATCTGGTTGGATTAAATGAAAGTAACACATTTTTTAGCTACCAACTTGTAAATGCTGGGAGCTGGTATGGGTTTGTTTGCAAATAAACTGGAAATGCCAGGCATGTAGCCAGTGTAGGCCGACAGCTGTCAGTGAGTGCCCTGGACTTTGTATAAAAGGTGTGTCAGGGAAAGTCATCCAGCAAGCTGAGCCTCCAAGGGTGTCTCCCTAAGGAGCGGCTCTCCTCGGATTCCAGGAGCCGAACTGGATTATATCACACAGAGAAGAAATGGCAGGGCCTTGCAGCTCATTAATGCTTTACTTCATCTGGGTGACACTATGCTTTTCTAACTATATTCTTTGGCACTGATCTCATTTAAGATTGTTTTAATGCTAGTGAACTGCAGATCAGTGAATATATTACTCTGTTACCAAAGTAAATACAGAAAAGCATTTGTTGGAAGCAGAGGATACAAAACAAACCCTGCTACATGCGTGTTTTAATTTAATCAGCCCCCAAATTATATTGTTATACTTATTCTTAATAATATGTTTTTATTAAATGCACCAAACCGTTTTCAAATAATATTATACACAAAATAAGAATATGAATAAGTATATAAATAAATATATGTCTCATTTTGTTAATAATAACAAGATAAGAAATTAGATAAATCCATGAATATACTAATTTGAAGAGCATCACAAATTAGCTGTATGTTGTATTAACCATTTGAATCTAAAGTAGAAAGATAATCTGTTTTTTTTTCTGCCGAATTATTACGCTAATGAGAAAATCTTGTGTATTAATTAGCTGCATTGATGTGCTGATTAGGATCACAGTCAAAAAAACAATATCCTGCTTAGGTTGTTGTGCAGGTAGATCCCAATTACCACCTTTATCGATCAGCTGAGTCACAAGTTAGCATATTGAGCGTCACAATAGCATAAATGATTCACACAAGCAATGCTTTATATCTCAGGAATTATTTACTGTGGAGACAAATGACATGTGCAATGTATAGATAGTATAAATGCTTTTTAGATGCAACCAACTCCCTATTTGTGGACAGTGTCCCTTTAAACTCTGGGTTGTATGGTATGAAATCCATTCACAGTTCTCTTTTGAGTCCCTAAAGCAATGCATATAATTTTGATATTAATAACAAGCATACAATGGCCCTTTGGCAGTGCATACACCAACAGAGTTATATAGTCTAACCACCTATTGGGTTCATCCTAGTAGCTTAATTAGTAAAATCCCAGTTAGCAAAAGTGCATAAATACGTTAATGTGACACAGCAAAGGACCCTGTTATTGCAGTAATTAAAAATACACTTGTAAATAAATATAATTACAGTTTGTTGTTATCAAAAAAAGATGAGTGGAAGTGGTAGATAATTGTGCTGGAATGATGGGTATTTTAAGCATCCATAAAAAGCCCTCTCACTATTTTTATTGAGTTGTTGTCAGGTAATGAATTACTCTCATAAGAAGGGAGGATAAACCACAAGAGCCTGCCCAGTTGGTAGATCTACTTATAATTTTATCAATATTCTGACCTATCTGTATAGACAAACTAGACATGCTCATGTAGTTAATATATCTTTTAAATTATTTATATTAAAGGGCCACTTAATTCAGTACTATTTGGACCACATCACAGTAAAGATCTATTAAAATCATGGTGAAATACTTTTTGAAAATTTGAAACATGTGCATTTTTCACTGAGGAATCAAATACATTAAATATCTGCCAGACACACCAATACACCTCTGTTGTCCTCACTTAGAGGCTTGGCATCTGATTTTACTCCTGCAGCAGGATAGATTTTTTTTAGTTAAACCGACTTAATTAAAAAACAGATAATTTTAACATACAGTCTTGTGTTCTTTCACAGCACGAAGAGCACTTACAGTGAGTTAAATGCCAGTTTAAATATTGCTGAACATCCTATTACATGTTGCTATATTTTCTTATAATCCTTTTTTAACCAGCACTTGTGTGTATTTGGGCGTGGCATCTTAATTTATAAAGGAACAAAAAAATGTAAGTACAGAGATACCATCACTAAAAGAAAAAAAGGATAGCAATTTGTAGGCCAAAACTTTATATGATGCATTTAAAAGACCAGGTCTCATGGAGAGCTTGTTAGTTGTGTTTTTTATGTGATCACATTAATTTGGATGGGAATACAGACACAATGAGCGGCAGTGTGGACCTCCTTACTATTCACTGCCCATTTGGTCCCTATAGCATGTCAGGACAGAGGAGGAGAAACAATCTCATTGCAACCTTATTTGATGCAATACTTTTTTGTAATGTTTAAATTATGATCTTCTAAATGCAAGGTAGACATCTTTGGATTACATTGGCTGTCCAATAAATTAGAAGTCACCTTTATCACTACCTACATTGATAAGCACAGATTGTATCTAATACATGTTCTGCCTAAGTTATTAGGTTGTTAGGTTGGCTCATGCAGATGTAGACATTGACACTGCACCTTTCTTGACATTATTACAGCTGTAAATACTGGTGTCACTTTCACCAACTCATTTCACTGACAATACAGTTCAAGTATGATTCAGTGTTGATCCGTTTCAGCTATTTTGATTAACACACCTCTATTTTAGTGGGAATATATTCAAACCTTGGTATTTCAATGGTTCTTGGGGGAGGAAAACCATAAGTCAAGGATATTGGTCAGCATAAGCTAAAATAATTTTTATCCAGATTGCCTTAAACCATTATAATGGAACTTCTCACATACTAAAATGTGAGTTGTGGTTGAATCCTTTTTTATTAATATGTGCCAAACCATGAGGGTTGTATAAAGTTAAATTATCAAGTCAGTATATGAGCCATATAGCAGTATTGGATCTCTAAAATTAATGATCCACAAGAACCAGAGTGCGCACCAAGACCTTACCTTTATATAACAACATTGTTTCCTACAGTGCAAAACCATTCCACAAGACCCATATGTGACATCTAGGACCAAAACATTTCACATAGAACTTCATAATTGCTATCCAGAACATTTGCAAGCACGCCACAATACTTGAAAGTGTTTTATTTTACTTACAATACAGTACAATGTAGTGTGTTGGGGCATTACATGGATAATTTTCAATTTTATGGTCAAATTAATATAAATTTATTTCAATCTAATAAAAAATTAGGCTAAAAACATGATTTGTCAGATAAAAATTTGTTGTGGAAGGAAAGCTAAAACAACAGAGCAGTAGTTGTTATCTCCCACTAGCTTTTTAAGGTTATTTTTATTATCTATTTCATATTACTTTTGAAAAAAACAGACTTTTGAAGGGAACGTTTACCTAAACATACTTTTATATAAGAAACTTGGAGAAATGTGTAGCTTATACAGTATTATTTGATATGCGTGTGGCACAAATAGCACAGTAATCTATGAAATGGCATTAGTGGTACATGGAAAAATAGACACATCCCATGACTTCTCTATCAATGTTTAAATTCTCACACTTTTCTTTCATATAAAACTAATTTGGGGGATATATATCTTTTATGCTAACCAGGAATGTCATTATTCCCTGTCTGCACACTGTCTAACACCTCTCTCGCCTTGCTGTTGCCCATGTTGGGTTTGGATCATGCACAATAATAAACAAGAGCAAGAATTTAACACTTGATTTGTATGGAAGCACCAACCGTTACTTTGCTGTAAGCTGCACAAGTGGCATTATTATGTGAATAATACAGTTTCAGTAATGTGATATTTGAAGTATGTCAAAGTGTTACTTTATACACATTTATAAATATTAACATGACCTCACCCAAATGAACACTGTGTGGTGTAAACAAGCATTAGTCCAGGTTTGGTATCCTAAGCGACACATGCGTTCAAATCTGTATGATATGAGTGAAGTGCCACCTGCTGTCCATTTTTTTTTTTACAAAATTCTTGTTGTAGGTAAATATAGATGATATGTATGTGTAGCTATATATCAATTTGGGTACATACATCTAGTATATAGTTCCATGGAAGAAATGTGCCTTTGAATAAGTCTTACAGTAGGGGTAGTTGATAGGTGGACCTGGGTCTGAATCAGGAGCTCCGGCAATTTTCTTCTGGACCTCTATTGCATCATTACATTGATCATATATGTCACATACAGCTTCTAAAGGCTATATGATGCTAAATGATATATCTTGTCCTTTTCCTAGGTGCTATTCACTATGCAGACTTGATTCCTCTTCACATCTGTATGCAGTTATATTATATTTTTCATGTATACCATAAAAAATTCCAGGCCTTAATTTTATTTTCATAAAGACTTTTGGTCCTTGGTGAATTTTGTACACCTGTCTTAGGGTTCCCTGCCAAGGAGTCAGAAAACTGAAGAACGTAGAAAACTTGTATTGGAAAAATAATAAAATATAAGTTATTGTAGCTAAAACATAGTGTTTTCATCACATATTCTAAATTAATAATAATATTTTTAAAGGTAATTATATTATTTGATTTACGACAACTATCTTAAGACATTTTAATTCTTATGTTATACTTGTATTTGAGATACCTAAGAGCTCGTCAACATCTAATCCATAAATATGTATTGCCTCTTATATTATTCTTTAAAACAGTGTTTATCAAGGATCAGAAAATCACACTTTTTGATGAATAAGCTAAATAGAAAATGTATATTTTTTCATATATGTAATAAATTAGAATAAAGTTATCTCTTCATTAGATTAGAAATTACTTTTTGGAACAAATAATAAACAGATTATCTTATTCCAGTACTGGATATTCTAATAGTACTTGAGCTTATCACAGTATAAAGATAACCACTAGTTACATGCTTGAAAGGAACACTGAAGTCCCATATTTCCATTACCCTATAAAGGAAAAAATACAATTAAAGTGAATGTATACCTTTTGCATGCAATTATATGTAGCCATTGCCATCTCCCTTATTCTTTTGATATCTATTCTTATGTCTGAGCTTGTCTTTCTTGTTAAGGGAAACTGGAAGAGAGAGATGTGAGTTAATAGGTAAAAGAGGAATAAAAAAGATGGAACACTTTTTAAGGGGGAAACTAGAGTGGTTTGCCAATTTTAAGGCAAGCAAATGGACTGTATGTAGTAGAAGAGGTCAATTTCCACTCAGAGAAGTTTGTGGGTGAATGAGAACTGCATGAAAAGCCTTTCTGGTCCACATGTTACCCATCTAACTTAAACAAGATCTTTAACAGATTTCTAAAATGAAATCCAAATGCCTATGTGTCCAAACTGAAAACAGCCCAAATTATCTCTGGAGTGTTGCTAGGAGGAACTGCTACCAGGATTTCTCCATCTCGAGCTGTCAGCAGAACACGGTACTTCTGAATCCATGGGATTACAGGCCTTTGCTGGTAGTGCTGATAAACTTGGTAACTTATCATTAGAGATAATTTACAGACAGCCTTAGATGTGTCATCTTCACAACTCATCTTTATTCAATGACATACATTGTTGTACAGTGAAAAAACAGCAAAACATTCCTATCCCTAGATAACACAGGCAAGCAGGAGGCCCCAGTGTAGCTTCGTGGTCACTCTCTAATGACCTGCTAATTAGGGTCTTTCCATTGAGGACATGTACATGTCCGTTCCCACAGCCCCTTCATGATTTAGTACCTGGAAGTCTGCAGGTAATAAACATGCACTGCCCTTACTATAGATATACATATATTTTAGTCTGTTTGTTTTCTACTCAGATCTTGCTTAACAAATATAAAATAACCTTGTATATTTCCTCCTCAATGATTTGTATGAGCAAGATCAGTAGAGGACTTCACACTCCACCACTTCCCCCTTGCACTGTAACCTCTTTTACGTCCAGAGAGAGAATCCCATTAAACTGCCAGTAATCCTACATATACCAAGCTGGGGCTATGTGGGGCTAAATCTATGTCTAGATCTGGATAATTTTACTTTGTGGTGCAGATAAAAAAACAATGAGAAAACAAAAAATGCAAATAGTTTTTATGTCTGTAGAACATAATATTATGCAATTTTTAAAGCAAAGTGTGCAACATGTTAGCATTATTTTCAAGTATTTTTTGTTTTTATTCATGTTGAGCAATGTGGATATAATGGCATTACAAAGTTATGAGAGGAACCAGATATTATTGGTCAAATGAGATGTGGTCACTCAGCTCATCAATTTATAATAGTGTTTTCCTACCATAGCCAGTTCTTTCTCTAAGCACTGAATCGGGACGAACAAGGATGCACTGTCTATGGATATGGTGTCATTTCCAGTCACATTTGCTATATTTCTTTGAGTTTTTTTGCACTTCAACATAAGGTGAAAAAACATCTAAAATTCAGGAGCTACCAGTGGTGCAATACACCAGGGTTCTCCTCTGGGGAGAGCCTAGTGCTATGTAGTTTTTTCCATTTTTTCTGTGTTGTGTAGGGGTCCCCACATGGCCCCCTATTTCTGTAGTATGGTGTATGGGTCCCCCCAACCTGGCCCTCACCCGAGGCCCCCCACCCCATAGAGAATGTTGCTAGAAAGTGAAGCATACATGTCCTGTAGGTAAGGGAAGAGGCTATGGAAAGGGGTCTTTGGGGAGCAGCTATGGGAAATTGTCTTGGTAGGAGTGCTGTTATGGCAAGGGTCTTAGGGAGGGAAGCTCTTATGTAAAGGGGTCTTAGGGAGGGGAGCTGTTTTGGGGAGGGGTATTGAGTGAGTTGGTTTTGCGGGGGTCCCAGCAAAAAAAAAAACAATTTCTTTTTGCACCAAGGCCCTCCATTCTCTAGCTCAACCACTGCTAAAATTGATATCGAAAACACAAATTAAACATAGGCATTAGTTTGAACTTAAACGGTACCATTATAAGGTAACATACTGTTCAGATCTTGTAACTAACCTATAGAATAATATATACATTCCACCATGTGATGTAGGAAAGAGTTAATTGGTGTTCAAAGGAGAATGTTACAGCAATGAAGCAGTGAAATCTCAGCAGTAAAGTGGAAGATTATTGCATAATTAACATGCAATTACAGCTTTTTTCCCTTGCAACTAAGGTTTGTCTCTACTAAAGTCCACACAATAAACTGACATTTTTCTATTGCATCTGCATTTTCCTATCACTCTCTGTCTTAAGGGCAACATCTACATACCTAATAATCCAGGTACGTTCTTCCCCAGTAGATTTAACTCAATGCTCATTGCATTTAAGGCTGGGAACTAAATTCTTATTTTGTAGAGAAAAATCTTATAGATTTTGTATATTGTGTGACAGACTGTTTATTCTTGTATTCCTTTAGAAAATCTCTCCAAGAGAAAACTCAATTTAAAAAAAAATATTTTTTGCTGTTACAGAAAAAAATCGAAACTTTTCGTCCGGTAGTGAATCCACAGAAAAGGAAAAGAAAGGCATTTTGGGATTTTTTCGAAGCTACAAAAGGAACAGTAAGGTAAATACTTTTATTGGCAGGACTGTCATATTTAATGCATTAATTGTTCACAAGTCATACCTCACCAACAGCCTTATTAAATTGCGATTCAGTAAATTTAAAAGAGCTCTATATAAGCACACAGCATATTTTTTTTACAGAAGTTTTTAGTTAGTGAAGATCTTGCTTTTGGATAGAAGTTTACTAACTAAAAACTTCTGTAAAAAAATATGCTGTGTGCTTAAATAGAGCCCTATTAAATTTACCGAATCGCAATTTAATAAGGCTGTAAATGTGAAAAATACATACTGCAAGACAGTGTTGGACACCATACTGAATATAGCCTTGCAGTGTGCATGTTTCACTCTTATAATGAGAACTATCATTAACATGTAATATATAGTAATCAGAATTGGAAATACAGTAACATGATATATTTAACTTAGTAACACAAAATATGTGCTTTAAGATCTATAGATGTCTTAAATTTTGTTATTTTAACAACTATTGCTTTTTATGCTATACCTCGCAAAATGTGTTTTGGATGTTTTCTCTGTATTTAGCTCACTTAAATTGTATAAGGATTACACAAATCATATTTGTACAATGCCTATGCATTATTTTTTTTCATAGCAGTGGGTTATATGAAGCTCTGGAAAGGTATATTTAATCCCTGGCAAAGTCTGTTTGAAAATCATGTACCTTCCCACTATCTCATAAAATATTTAAACAAATTTACAATACGTGCATCAAATGACAAGCTGTATGTAAAACATATTACTTTTCATGCAAGAAATACATTTAGTATGCATATAGTTCAATAACACTGCTGGTGAAGGTTAGCGAACCTGCCACACCCAGTTATAGCTGTGATATAAGATTATGAGAGCAAGGTCCTAAGATTTTCTAAAGCTAATGTTGCTTTGTGAGTAAACCTAAGATTTCCAGACATCTGATCATGCATATATTACGCTAAAAGCCTTTTTGCTTGGCTTGATTCTGAACACAAAGTAATCTACATATACTATATATCTGTGTATTGCGAGAACACAGTTGTCAAGCTCTTAAGGGCTGAAATTACAGTGGGTTTTAAAGGACCACGGTGGTCATCTTTTCAAAAGTTTACTTTTTTCAAAGAAGTAGGGAGAATGTTTTTAGGATGTAAAAAAAATAATATAGCCTCTAATTTATTATATTTTAACTACAATTATGGTATCTACCATTTTGGTAGAACAATTTCCTGAGGAGGGAGGAAACTGCAGGAAGTTTACTTCTGAACTATGAAAATGTGGCAACTATAAGTGCTAGTGCTCTCAACGTGACTGAAGGGAAGCTCATTAGTTTACCAGAGGACACCCTCCTGAGAAAGTCAGCAGCAGGCAAGGAAGTAAAATAGCAGCCTGCATATAAAAGCTGCTTTGCTTTCTAAAAAACATTTTGCCCACTAACATATATGTATTAAAAATATTTAAGTACTTAGGTCCTTTAAAAATGCCTTATTTCAAAGCAAATATGTCAGAGCATCAAGCATTCGTCCTGCACTCACAGTAGAATGAAGCCTAATATAAAATATGGTTGGGGCCAAGTTAACATGGGCATCTTACTGTAATGAAAAAGTGTCAGGAGCAGAAGGAAGTATAAATCCAGTGCTCCCGTATTTGGCAGCTTCACACAAGAACCTATTAAGGTTAGTTCGTTCTCTGATTGAGCACCTCTAACTTTGTTTTTTGTTTAGGCGAATGACCCTTAGAGATTAGTTTCCCTAAAGGTGATAGGGGACTCCAGACGTGGACCCCTTGGTCACTGTGCATTAGGGAGTTCAGCTACACCTCACTGACGAGGCCTAATCAAGGCTGAAACGCGTCTGTGGTTTGCTGTTTCTCCTGTTCAGGGTAGAATTGCCTGGGCTGGATCACTATAGTGAGTGGGACCAGACTGATATACTACAGGATATTTCTCCCTGTGAAGGGCACAAGTGAGCTAAAAGAGGTTGCTCTCAGAGTAGCTTATCATGGCTATAGAACTAACCTATTAAGGTTAATTCATTCTCTGATGAGCACCTCTGACTTTGTTATGTTGTATATGCAAATTACCTTTAGGGTTTAGTCTCCCTAAAGGTAATAGGGGACTCCAGACTTGGACCCCTTGCTCACTGTGCCTTAGGGAGTTCAGCTGCACCTCACTGACGAGGCCCATAAAGGCCGAAACGCGTCTGGGGTTTGCTGTTTCTCCTGTTCAGGGTAGAATTGCCTGGTATTTCGGGGCTGGGTCACTCTAGTGAGTGAGACCAGACTGATATACTACAGGATACTTGTCCCTGTGAAGGGCACAAGTGAGCTAAAAGAGGTTGCTCTCAGAGTGGGTTATCATGGCCATAGAACTAACGTATTAAGGTTAGTTAGTTCTCTGATTGAGCACCTCTAACTTTGTTTTTAGCTTCACACACGGTTTACACGTTTTTTTTTAAAAGCATTGTTTTACTGTATAAAAGAAATAATTGATTATATTACTTGTTAAAATAAAAATATGTTGCCTTATCAAGTCATATTCTTAATATATACTATTTTGAAGAAGTACGCTTGAAAATAAGCAACATGGAAAATAAAATACGGCCTGTCAAACACAGTCCAGTCACATTATTATGACCAATAACCCTTAATAATCTCGATGTGCAGCAATGACAGCAGCTAGATGGCTTGGTAGTGTGTTAATAAGATGCTGGAAATATGGCAAGGGTATCTGGAGCCATGCAGACTGAAGTGCATCTGACAGCTGCTGATAAATGCGGGGTGGAAGATCCATATGTGGTCCCACAAGTGCTCGATGGGTTTTTAGTTGGGGGAATTTGAAGGTCAGAAAAGTACTTTGAAGTCATCACCATGCTCCTCCAACCCCTCCAGGATAATTTTGGCTGTATGACATTTGCATTGCCATGCTGGAAGATCCCATCTGCTTCAGGGAAGAGAGTCAGCATGTACGGGTGTACTTAATCTATTAGGATAACCCAATTGGTTGTGAGTGCCTTCCAGAAATATGAGTGGACCCAGACAATGCCAAGAAAACATTCCCCAGACCATAACACTGCAGCCACCAGCTTGTATTCTTCCAACAATGGTTGTGGAGCGTTTGTTCTTGGAGGTTTCGCGCTTGACACGCCAACATCCATCCAGTT
Source organism: Discoglossus pictus (assembly GCA_027410445.1). Taxonomy (NCBI): domain Eukaryota; kingdom Metazoa; phylum Chordata; class Amphibia; order Anura; family Alytidae; genus Discoglossus; species Discoglossus pictus. The sequence goes on along the minus strand of CM050166.1, from coordinate 276,269,037 downwards.
GATGGAGCAGAAAGCATGACTCATCAGAGAAGGCAACCCTTTGCCAATCGGAAGAGGTTCAATTTCGGTACTGTTTTGCAAATTAAAGACATTTCTGATGATGAACCCTAGTCAGCATGGGTGCAGTAACCAGCCTTTTATTTTGGAGCCCCATACACCACAGGGGGGGCTGTACTGTTGCTTTAGACACACGTCTGGTATCACCCTGGTTTGAGTTGCTCAACTGTAGAGTGTAAGGTGGGCCTTCACACACATAGGCAGCCGACATTCACCTCTGACATCAATAGCACATGGTGCTCCGCATTTTCGTCCTCATTTATTCTCAATGGTGCCGTTTGTCCAGACACGGTTCACTTTGACCACAGCAGCACCCAAACAGTTCACAAACTGCACTGCTTCAGAAATACTGCCATCCTTGGCCCAGAGGCCAATGACCATCCTCTTTTCAAAGTAAGATAAATCGCTTAAACTGTGGGTGCTTAATACCAAGTCTCAATGGTATTGCCACTATTTAAGGTTAAAGTATAAGCCATATAAAATATAAATCTTTATTAATATATCTCAAAACCACCACTATTATAAAAAAAATATACATATAGACAATTGCCTCACATAGATACATTGGCATAGAGTGATTGTGACATGAACATATCAACAGTGATAGGTTAAGACTTAACCGTTAAGTTCTATACTAGCCTTTGAGAAATATAACAAAATCGGTTAGGCTTGATATGGGGAAATTCTGCTTGCAAACTATCTAACTGATTGAATTTATTGTGAGGCTTCCTAATGGACATAAAAAGATTTTGGGCTATGGATGACCACTTTAGATATTATGCCCTATGAGAAAATTCTAATCCGCAAAAATATGTCCCTCATTTAATTGTATATATGTATATTGGGTTGATATGGGGTAATTCTGTTTGGAATCTATCTAACTGACAGCATACAGCTCCTGATATTCCTAGGTGGTCTCCCATCAAAGTACTGATTAGTCCTGCATGGCTTCAGGGTGGGACATCTTGCTTCCCTGACTGGAAGTGAACCCAGGTTGACGAATCTTAACCACTAGACCACCAGGGAACCAATAAGTTTCCTTAACGAGCATCTTATAACCTCTGGATAACTGTTTCCTACAGAGGGTAAATATTTTCATAACCTAGCCATTATTAGTGGATAAAAGTGTATATTATGCTTAAAAACAAAGATACATATATACAATTAACTGATGGACATATTTTTTCTGATTTGAATTTTCTCATAGGCAATAGCATATAAAGTGGCCATCCATAGCCCAAAATCTTGTGAGGCTCCCTAATAATGGCTAATAATGGCTAGGTAATGAAAATATTACCCCCTGAAGGAAATAGTTTTCCAGAGGTTATATGAACTTCATATTAACAAGTTCAATATGAGTATGTATGTTTCACATCATCATATACTCTTCAAAAATAGGATCTCTGTTTATTTCTATTATGTGATAGTTGATCTAGCCAGATTTGGGTCACCGAAAAGTGAGTCTTCTAGGTAGGAGGACCCTTCAGAGATCATATCCCTGTTGGCATATTCATGTTGTCACAGTCACCCTCTGCCAATATATTAATGTGAGGATATTGTCTATATATATATATATATATATATATATATATATATATATATATATATATACATATATATATATATATACAGTGCCTTGCAAAAGTATTCACCCCCCTTGGCATTTTTTGTGATTTGTTGCCTCACAACCTGGAATTAACATGGATTGTTTGAGGATTTGCATCGTTTAATTTACAGAACATGCCCACAACTTTGTAGATGTTTTTTTTTTGTGTGAAGCAAACAACAAATAGGACAAAGTAACATAAAAAGTCAATGTGCATAACTATTCACCCCCCGAAAGTCAATACTTTGTAGAGCCACCTTTTGCAGCAATCACAGCTCCAAGTCTCTTTGGATAAGTCCCTTGGAGCTTGCCACATCTTACCACTGGGATTTTTGCCAATTCCACCTTGCAAAACTGCTCCAGCTCCTTCAAGTTGGATGGTTTGCGCTTGTGATCAGCAATCTTTAAGTCTGACCACAGATTTTCCATTGGATTGAGTTCGGACTTTGACTAGGCCATTCCAACACATTTACATGTTTCCCCTTAAACCACTCAAGTGTTGCTTTAGCAGTGTGTTTGGGGTCATTGTCCTGCTGGAAGGTGAACCTCCGTCCTTGCCTCAAATCACAGGTTTTGCTCAAGAATATCCCTGTATTTAGCACCATCCATCTTTCCCTCAACTCTAACCAGTTTCTCAGTCCCAGCTGCTGAAAAACATCCCCACAGCATGATGCTGCCACCGCCATGTTTTACTGTGGGGATGGTGTTCTTTGGGTGATGTGATGTGTTGGGTTTGCACCAGACATAGCTTTTTCTTTGATGGCAAAAGATCAATTTTAGTCTCATCAGACCAGACCACCTTCCTCCATAAATTTTGAGAGTCTCCCACATGCCTTTTCCCAAACTCAAAACGTGCCATTTTGTTTTTTGCTGAAAGTAATTGCTTTCTTCTGGCCACTCAGACATAAAGCCCAACTCTATGGAGCTTATTGTCGTCCTATGTACAGATACTCCAGTCTCTGCTGTGGAACTCTGCAGCTCCTCCAGGGTTACCTTAGGTCTCTGTGCTACCTCTCTGATTAATGCTCTCCTTGCCCGGTCCGTGAGTTTTGGTGGGTGGCCGTCTCTTGGCAGGTTTGCTGTTGTGCCATGTTCTTTCTATTTGGTTATGATAGATTTTACATTGTAAACTTACTTTAACCTTATACTTTAACCTTAAACTTACTTGAACCTTATACTTTAACCTTAAACTTTTTATATGCAGTTACGCTGTTGTTGAAACTAACATTTTGGTTTCTGGTAATTAACTTCCTGAAGTGGTAGATGACATTGTTTTCACAGGAAGTTATATCTACAGAATACAAATAGGGCAAGGGCTTTCAGTAGCACTAATGGGAAGGTTGTTGGTTTACAATGATATACTCTCTTGAGAAAGTAACAGAATCATCTGACAAATTAAATTAAATACCTGCGTTAAAAATAAAATGGTATGAAACATAAACGTGTTTATAAAGGCTGTGTTTATTGTTTTCCTCTTTCTAAACCAATCTCCCAATTATCAAGTTTATTTATTCAAAAGACAAAAAACAGCTTTTTGTGAGGAGTCCGTTGCAGCTTTTTGCCTAAAAATAAAATTGTCAATATTATAATTACCAAATTGATCATTTATTGTTTATATTTTAATATTGTACATATTTCAGGCAGCCATGATGCAATAGTGCAACTATAAACATCCGATTGCCGAACCATTATGTGTCTCATCAGCTTATCAGAGTTCCTCAAACACTCAAAAATATACCTGGAAAGAGAACATATTTTCTTTATCTTAAAGCAGAAAGTGTCAACTTGCCACACATGAGCATATTAAACCAAACATTAGCATAATAAGGCAGCATAAACAGTGCTGAATTTCTCAGCTATGATTCACTAGAGAGTAAAATTACTAATACAACGTACATACATTTTTTATGCTCTTTTAGAAGAAACAAACTTCTTTTTAGGATGATAGTGTTGTTGTGGTGCACAATAAGACCATTCCTCTCACACACCAGTCATATGATCATAAACAAGTGCAAACATCTCCAAAGAATGCATGGCTAACATTCACAAAGCTTTCTATGAAAATGAAACCCGCTGCGTGCTTGAATGCCATGTTTAATGTGTTACACACCCCGGCCATTCCAGATATAAAAAGCCCCACAGAATGATACTAGATTTAAGGATTGTTTTACGAAGAACTACATAAAGGTCTTGTAATTATATTGCATAAAACCATATTATTAGGGTAGACCATGCTTACTTTGCTATTATATTTTGAAAAAAAATAAATAGAAATTAGCAACAAGACTGAGGTTTGACTGTAAGCATATATTTGAAACATAATAAATTAAAGAACTGCACTTAAAAGTAGGGAAATATTTTTTAGAATGTAATAAAAAGTACAACAGCCTCTAGTTTATTACCTTTTTAATGCAATTATGCTGCAGTGCAATTTACCATTTTGGTTTCTTCCTGAGATAGGACGAGGCTTTGAGGGCCCAGGGAGTTTCTGTGTGCTCAGTGGGAATGTGACAGTTACAAATGTCAATATTTTCCTAATTTGTTTCTCCCCTCTACAGCTCATGAAGACAGTGTATGTTTTAAGTACAGGTTGTACAGTGTCATTATAACCAATCAGTGGCAACATTCTGCAACATGCTACTTGGGAGAGGTCACGGACAGGTTCATTTGAAATACTGCACCTCACAGTCTTTGTATTCATGAGCTACAGAGGGCAGACCCAACAAGGTACAAAGTGAATGATATTTGGCAGAAAAAAACTTTTAAGCATTTATAATAAAAGTACATATTAGTAAATAGATACATATGTATATTATGATCCTAGTGAAATCCACAAGCTTAGTTATTCAAATACCATCAAAGATTATCACAGTGGCTATTTAATAATGTACGGCCTGGATTAGTTATATGAAACTTTTTTTTTTTTACCTATAATTCATTATCTTCTTTATTCAAAACACATTTACCCATTTTGTTTATGTTAAGTGTTATAATGTTTTTTTTTTGTCTGTATTAAAGGGGCATCATCACCCCAACAGGAATTTGGTTTCATCTTAAAGGTCATATACAAGCCCTTTTTCTTCTCTAAACTATTCCTAAGAAATACGTCAGGGTTTTTGCTGCTAAAGTGCATCTCAACAGTGTAGTTTGATGCTTAAAGTGCATGATAAGGGTGGGTGAAGGGGTTCCAAGTCAATGACAACATTGGTGGTCATTGTTTTGACCATCACAGTGACAAAAATTACAAGCAGAGTGTGATACAGTACAAGCAGAGCGTGATTCTAATTAGCATATCAAAGCTGCTCATTAATATTCAGGAGCCACTCATTTACATAAAATGCAGCACACATAATAGTGGGTTTCTTAGCAATAGACCACTTAAAAAATGGCAACACAATATATAGCCAGTTTGTCACGCTAACAAAAAATACTTGACAGCGTCATAATAGTTCAATTTGTTTTTTAAAATTAGATGTATTTTTTTTTAAAGCCACTGACAATATGTAATGCTCTTACAGGCAGCAAGTAAATTACATTCATATTCAAAGGAAAAAGTACTTTCATACTGTTACAGCACGTGGGTGGAGCATATCAATTCTTTCACACCAAGTGACCTAAAAAAACAATTGGATAGGATTTGGACATAATCTAGGGATTTACTGCAGCCAAGCTTGTTTAACTTGCTTTGTCTGCTATATTTTAGATATTGTGTGGGAGGCTGGCATGTAATTAAGTTGTATTAAGTAGTAGGCCCAGTGGCAGAGCTAGTGAATGGAGTGCACTGGTGCAGAGTAATTTCACCCCCCCCCCCCCCCCAGCAACTTCTCTATATATGGTAGGTTCCTGTAGAAAGTAATAAAAAGCCAAAAATATATGTAGGTCGTCTGTTGTCCCTAAGTTTATTAGATCACCTTTCTATAAAAATTATTTTCTTCTCCTCTCCCTTAATAAACCAAAAGACCGCTTACTCCAGTTAGCAGAGGGCCACTACTCTGTGGATGGCCATGGTGCTCTGGCAGTAGCTCTGAAACTTCTCCCTTGCTATGCCCAATCCTAAGATTAACACACATATAAAATTCTAAATAAATTTATGTCTATGTATATGTATGTCCTGAAAGCACGAAGGAGTGTCCCACGTCATACACACTGTTCTGAGTGTATGCTGCCTTATAGGCAAAAGTATAACACTGCTCCCATATGCTATTTACAATTATAACATCTTGAAAGCTTTTTTGCAAACTAGTTATATAAATGTTCTCTATTTAATAATTCAAGGAAACAATAAAGTACATATCATACAGATCGTATGGCTTTGTATATAGATCTGTGAACCCCCTATGTCCCATTTACTATATTTCATCTTAATATGGCAACATCCTAATATTATCACACTCACTTTTATAAAAGAAAATAAGTTAGTAATTGGTACACTTAACACAGAGAAATGACACTAAATATAAGCATTTTTGTATTGCACTATTCCTTCACCCTGCATTCACAACTGCCACCCAGGGGTAGAACAACTGCTGGTGAAGCAGGTGCAAAAGCAACAGAGGCCCAGTACAGGGCAGGGGTGAGGGGAACCCTTCATTTATCATGGGAAAAGAGAGGGGTGGAATATTTCTTAGTTTTCCTTTCCTTTTTATTTACTATGTACGCTCACTTCACATATATAGTTCTCAGCAGCGCGGGGTTGCCAAAAGTCGTTGGTAACGCAATGTTAAAACTGCAGGCTCTCGCAGCAAGCACGCTGCGACTGCGGCCCTCACTTTGCGCAGTTGCAGGCAGTGACCACAGCCAGGCAATTAGCCGCAAAGTCGCTCATTATCCTGGTGGAGATGAGCGACATAGGCCCTGCACGACTTAGGCAGTGAGCGGCGAAGACGGTCACAGCGCTGGTGGAGATGAGCGCTGTAGCTGCTTATCCTTACGACCCCGCACGACTTCACAGTGCGCGCACCGTAGCAGTTGTATGGAAAAAATCGCATTAAAAAATTACCGCCCGTAACACTTTCGTAAAAATCCGGACCCCGGAAAAAATTCCAATTACAAAATACAAATTTAGCAACCGAACCGCGCAAATCGAAAAACATACCCAAAAAAACCCTCACACGGGGGGACAGCCAGAATTTAAACTGAATTTGCTGAGTTTCAGCACTCGAAAATCGGCTAAGCGAGAAAAAAAAATGTCTGCCGTAAAAAAAATTAAAACAAGGCTACACAACCCCGAAGCGCGCAAAACACTGCCAGCCGCGTACGAGGTAGAAAAAAAATCACTATTATGAAGGACGTAAAATACTTGTGAACCGCGTAAGACATAGACTAACGCCGCCATTTCACAAAACTAACTTGCACATTACCACATTATGCTTTTGAAATGGACGTTCTCCCGCCTAAACAAATGGAGGTTCGCCCGCCTAAACAAATGGAGGTTCTCCCGCCTAAACAAATAGGCAACGTATATTCATTTATTAATTAATTATAGTAAGGTATATTAATTTATTAAATATTAAAAAATAAATAAAACAACATCTCATATTTTACACTGCCCTTACTTTATGAATAATGCTCATTGGCTGACAGGGATAGGACACTCAAAGCAGTTAAATATTTAAATCACACCTGATACATTTTTGGTACTAAGGCGCTCTATGCGACATGCGAAGGCGCTCATTGGACGGCGAGCAGTTGAGACATGCACTGATCGCCGTTGCTTCGCAAAGCAAGCTGACATGCAGGACATATGGGGGAAATGAGCGGCGAAGGCGAGCAGTTGAGGCATGCAGTGATCGTCGTTGGCGGCCCATAAGGCTGCAACTGCGACGCTCGCGAAGCGAGGCAATTCAATCCCTCGCAAAGCAAGGCGACACGCTAAAATTAGGGTTGCACTGCGAGCCTCGCAAAGCGATGCGAGCATTTGAGCCAGGCAATGATAGCCGTTGGTGGCCCATGGGGCCACAACTGTGAGCCTCGCAAAGGACTTAGGGTTGCTCATTGCACTGCGAGCCTTGCAAAGCGAGGCGAGCAGTTGAGGCACACAGTACACTCCCATTGTGTGACAAACAGCTTTTTCACACTTTTTTATTGCCCTGTCATTTTTGACCGGCAAGTCGCTAGTATTATACATATATACATATTTGTTTCCATTATAATGCACTATAATAGTTTTCAGCTTGTGGGTAACACCTGCGAGTTGCGTTCTGTGCAGGCGCTACTCACAAGATACTACCGCTAAAGATTGGAGAGAGAGAGAGACGGAGTACGGAGCAAGAGAGAATGCGCACAGAGAGACAGGAGGCGCAGAGATAGAGACAGAGGGTGCATAAAAAGAGAGACAGCAAAGACAACAAGTGTGTGTGTGTATATATATATATATATATATATATATATATATAAAAACACACACATAATGAGAGAGAGGTTGAAAGGATGGCCTCAGATTATTTTGTACCAGGTCCCTCCATTCACTAGCTCTACCACTGCTGCTGCCACCTTCCTAAGATGGTGGGCCTGGACTGGTCTTGGGGGATATTTACTAAACTGCCACAGTGGATGTGATGAGGAGGGGGATTTACTAAGCATCAAAGTGGTTGTGATATGTTGTATTTCTTATTGCAATCGCAATCCTTCATACCTCATCTTTGCCCCTGTGACAGTTTGGTAGATATACCCCTAGACAGAAATACACTGCTGTTTATCAGTTGCATTTTTAGGATTCCTTCAATGGTGTATAACTTCAAACTGAATACTCACTACAAATGTAACTTTATCTTGTCCGTGATCTGAAAGAATCATTCCTTCAAACTTTTTGCTCCAGGAAGACAAGTGTTTCAAACCTTTAAGAAGTTTAATACGTTATCAGCTAAAATATATCAGTTTATTAGTGCTAAAGGTTGTGTGCTTACAAGGTGCAGATACAGTACATAAACACATCTAACAGAGACATGTTCAAGAAATGTTGGCTGTAAAAGTTTAGAGATATCATTCCCATAAGATATGTACTTAAATTTTTTTTATTTGAGCAATAGAAAAATATGTTTAAAATGGCATATTCGATGCACAAAATAAAATTCCATAGAGTTTAGTATTTGATATACAAATAACAATGCTGAAACATTTTGTTTTCATACTGCCACTTCAGGGTGTACAAGGTGTAGAAGTACCAGTTACAATGCTAATATTAGATCTATATTTATGCTGTAAAATTATTATTTAAACTAAATACAAATAATTTCTCATCCTTGTGCCAGTGATGCAGCAATAGATATGTTGCAAAAGTGCATTTTTTTTGGAATTAAATTAAAAGTACAGTAATTATATAAATACATTGAATAATCACTACTGAATTAACACCAGAATGGGTGATTTTTGGCATTTTCACACAGGGTGAAATTAAAAGGATTTTGAAAGGTAATAAACAATAACTTCTACATGTAAAGCTTTATTATCAGTGTTGATACAAAGAGACATCCCTTCCCTTTCACTATCAAATAACAAATTAAGAACATGTTTTAATATGGATTGGACAGAAAGTCAATGACTTAGCAAGGCCCAGTTGGTATGTGCACATAAGGGTTTATACACAATCACCTATTAAAATATAATGATTAGACACAGACAACTTCTTGGGAGGATAACTGGCCACAGCGTTTATTGGTAAACACAAACTGATGTAATAACCATAACAATCATTAACATAACCACGTGAGGGGAGGAGCCTGGCCACAGATAGTATGCCCTACGCCCTGAACCCTCGTCCAGGGCCTACCGCGTTGGAACATCCGTACCACCGTAGGGTAGGATCTCACCCATTTTACCACTGTCCCGGCGACTCCCCTCACCACCCGCCGCTGCAACAACCACATAAACATAATTTGACATCATATAATATGCATTTAACAATAACCATACAAGATAATACCTCCAATTTTCCATTACTCATCCTTATTTTTATTTATTTTTTAATTTATTTATTTTATTTATTTAGCAACATATACATACTTTAGACAACAACACTTTATGGATGGGTGGGTGGGCACTTTTATCTTTACACATGGCTAGCTGGGGGCATAATGGTGGTAATGGCGTCAAACTCCTACAACTGACTCCCCTCCTCGTGCTAGCCACCTCCTACCCATACCAGGGCCTGCCCAGTCAAGTGGCCCCTCCTCCCAACCCCCCTGGGGTGGTCTACGGGGCCCTTCATCACCTTTAAGATAATCTTACTAGTACATGTTTTTCATACCTGGGGTCCATATATAAATACTTTATATAGAGATACTAAAGAACAAATGCTGTATCCATTTCAATACACATCCTGTTATTCTATGGAAACTCTTCATGGTAAACATCCATTTGTAACACATTGCATCCTGGGTTCATATATTATGATCTTGATATTAGTCTTACTTATAAAATATTATTGACCTATGTCATTGAAAACATCATTGATGACATAGTTATGGTTTGCCGCTAAAGGTATACACTGTATTTTGGTTGTTATTATGGAAACTATAATATATTGATTTATTAACTGTCTTTAAACAACTTATATTTGTATTATTACTTTTAAAACATGAAAAAAAAGAAATAGGAGCCAAACAGCAAGTACTAATTCATAGTTAGGTGTACCAGTGCACCTTGCATTTGTGTCAGAAAAATATGGACCTCATTCAATTGCAATTTGCCCAATTGAATAAAGCTCTAAATAAGCACATAACATATTTTTTTTAATGAAGTTTTTAGTTAGTGAAAACCTTGCTTTTGGATAGATGTTTACTAACTAAAAACTTCTTTTAAAAAAAATGTTATGTGCTTATTTTGAGCCCTATTGAATTTGCCAAATCACAATTGAATGAGGGCCTAAGTGTACAAATGAATAAAGCTAACATTTAATCAGTGTGCCAGTTCCTGCCTGGAATTATCTATGCTGTTTTTCGTGGAACAGCTTCAGATACTATACAGGTAGTAACTATCAGCCTTATTAAATTGTGATTCAGTACATTTAAAAGGGCTCTATATAAGCACATAACATATTTTTTTTACAGAAGTTTTTAGTTAGTGAACTTCTATCCAAAAGCAAGGTCTTCACTAACTAAAAACTTCTGTAAATAAAATATGCTGTGTGCTTATATAGAACCCTTTTAAATTTAATGAATCACAATTTAATAAGGCTGTAAAAATGAGAATATCTAAGTCAGTTCTTGATTAATTAATAAAAATGTGTACAAATGTTCTGCATGATTTTTCACCTTCGATCCAATAGTGCAAAGCTCAAATAGTGACTTCAGTGTCACTTTAAGAAATGTCAGGTTATGCAAAGTAATAAAGTTTTGATAACTTTTGATTGAAGGCTTATCAAAACAGTTATTTTAATGATGCCTGATTAAGAAGTTAGCCTGAATGAGGCAGTGCTCTGCTACCATTAAGTAAAAATGTTTTATATTCTCCTATAAAGCATGGCGTATGTTCAAAGCACTGCTGTACTTTTGAAATGCTATTTACTATGATACTGCTAGGCACTTGAGCTATTATATTTAGCGACTAAAACAGTGAATAAAACTCTGCAACATATTATATTCCAGAATGAAGGAAATGTAGGATCCTTGGATGGTGATGACTTTGAAGAGGTCTTTCAAACTTCATCTGTCAGTGGTAACCGGTTTGAGGTAAGTAAATCAGCGCTGTAAATGCCTTTAAGTTGTGGGTCACAGAAATACAAACACCGAACATGTTCATGCCCAAATGAGTTACTTTCTTTTTTACTTGTTTCTCTCTATTTTGAGTAAAATTATAATACATTTATAGTGTGGATCTAAAACTGTGTTCTGATTATTTATATAACAGGTTCCTCAAGACAATTTGTTAAGCTTTGTGGTATCTTTGAAAGAGTCCTGTAAAGAGGTTATGATTGTATGGTAGGGATTTACAACTGATGTTGAGGATCTGGACAATGAGGAATCATTTTCAGATGCCAGTCTTATGATGTTCCTTGGGATCCATTTTGGAGTACAGGAGTTCCTGAAATATTTTTGGAGTGCAAATAGGGTCACATGGCTGAATTAATTTTGAAAACTTTTTTGTAGAAAGAGTACACCCCTCACATTTTTGTAAATATGTTATTATATATTTTCATGTGGCAACACTGAAGAAATTACACCCTGCTACAATATAAAGCAGTAAGTGTACAGCCTGTATAACAGTGTAAATTTGCTGTCCCCTCAAAATAACTCAACACACAGCCATTAATGTCTAAACCATTGGCAACAAAATTGAGTACACCCCTAAGTGGAAATGTCCAAATTGGGCCCAAAATGTCAATATTTTGTGTGGCCACCATTATTTTCCAGCACTGCCTTAACCGTCATGGGCATGGAGATCACCAGAGCTTCACAGGTTGCCACTGGAGTCCTCTTCCACTCCTCCATGATGACATCATGGAGCTGGTGGAGACCTTGCACTCCCCCCACCTTCCATTTGAGGATGCCCCACAGATGCTCAATAGGGGTTTAGGTCTGGTGTCATGCTTGGCCAGTCCATCACCTTTAATTTCAGCTTCTTTAGCCAGGCAGTGGTCGTCTTGGAGGTGTGTTTGGGGTCGTTATCATGTTGGATTTTTTCCCTGCGGCCCAGTCTGTTTCCAGTAATCCATGTCCTCAGTCTGCTTGTCTTCAGCAAACTGTTTGCGGGCTTTCTTGTGCATCGTATTTAGAAGAGGCTTCCTTCCTGGACGACAGCCATGCAGACCAATTTGATGCAGTGTGCAGCGTATGGTCTGAGCACTGACAGGCTGCCCCCCACCCCTTCAACCTCTGCAGCAATGCTGGCAGCACTCTTACGTCTATTTTCCATAGACAGCCTCTGGATGTGCCGCTGAGGACGTGCACTCAACTTGTTTGTTTGACAATGGCGAGGCCTGTTCTGGGTGGAACCTGTCCTGTGAAACCGCTGTATGGTCTTGCCCACCGTGCTGCAGCTCAGTTTCAAGGTCTTGGCAATCTTCTTATAGCCTGGGCCAGGGGTCACCAAACTCGGTCCTGGAGGGCCGCACCCAAGCCTGGATTTGTGGATATCCTTGCTGCAAGCAGGTGAGACTATTGCTTCTTCAGTCATCCTGATTGACTCACCTGTGCACAGAAAGGAAATTATGAAATCCGGGCCTGGGTGCGGCCCTCTGGGACCGAGTTTGGTGACCCCTGTCCTAGGCCATCTTTATGTAGAGCAACAATTCTTTTTTTTAAGATTGTCAGAGAGTTCTTTACCATGAGATGCCATGTTGAGCTTCCAGTGACCAGTGTGACAGAGTGTGAGATCAATAACACCAAATTTTAACATACCTGCTCCCCATTCACACCTAAGACCTTGTAACACTAACAAGTCACATGACACCGGGGAGGGGAAATGGTTAATTGGGCCCAATTTGGACATTTCCACTTATTAGGTGTACTCACTTTTGTTGCCAATTCTTTAGACATTAATGTCTGTGTGTTGAGTTATTTTGAGGGGACAGTAAATTTACACTGTTATACAGGCTGTACACTTAATACTTTACATTGTAGCAGGGTGTCATTTCTTCAGTGTTGTCACATGAAAAAATATAATAAAATATGTACAAAAATGTAAGGGGTGTACTCACTTTTGTGAGATACTGTATGTGTTTCACCTTTTGGATAGATGAAATGAGAAGCCTAGATGGGCTTATTGTTCAGGTCTGACATAGCAATATCCTGCCCTTAATACATCCCCCTCCTATATAAGGCAGTAAATGGCGTATTTTTTTCAAATAGCTGAAATAAAAAAATGCACTCACTGTTTTGGATCAGTCATAATTTAATTCACACAATACCAATTGAGAAATAGAATTTAGTAATTTCTTCCTACAGATCCAGGGCCCTTTAAGTAGTTCAATGTAAATGAATAACGACAATCATCTCTGATATGCTTACGTGTATTATATATTCCCTGAAAAAAGCAGAATCACTTCTACAATGGAGGTTAGAATTTCAGCCCATGTTCTCACCCATATACTATTATCATTATGTACACTGGTCAGAGTTTAGTACTGGATTATAACTATGATACACCAATGCCAAATGACTTATGTGGTGAAACATCCTTTATTGCTCAAAGATAATTTATGAAATTACTTTCTTTCTCTGCCTTAATGCTTATTGATTATTGACGGATAAGCTCATAAGTATATTGCCACAGTTAACATTTTATTAGTTAGTTCATTTAAAGTAACACTCTCACCACAATGCCTCTAGAGATTAACTCTCCAACTGTTAATGAAGAGTTAACTCATCACATTGCATCCACTTTACAGTGACATTGATGAGTTAACTTGTCAAAAACAGTTTAACTCCTCTTAACTCTTCTTGGGAGAGCTGCAGTGAGGACTGGGGAGAGGTTGGGGAAGATTAGAGAGAGCTGGAGGTCGGGATACTCATATATATATATATATATATATATATATATATATATATATATATATATATATATACATACAGCATTATTAAATTGCAATTCAGCCAAAAGAATAGGGCTCTATATAAGCACATAACATATTTTTTTACAGAAGTTTTTAGTTAGTGAAGACCTTGCTTTTGGATAGAAGCTCACTAACTAAATACTTCTGTAAAAAAAGTATGCTATGTGCTTATATAGAGCCCTATTCAATTGGCCGAATTGCAATCTAATAAGGCTGTTAGTAAGTAAATAGTACATTTGGGCTCACATTTGAGACTTATTTCCTGCTCAGAATTCCAAGAAATACAGTTATTGCACTGCATTCTGGGGACCCGGGCAGAAACATGCAAATGTGACCAAAAAGGCTTTGCTCTTTAATCCAATACCATTTCAAACATGGCTCCTTTTAGGCATATGCCTGCTGTATTACACAGCTTTAAGCAAAGCCCATGGTGGATTATGTACAAGCCAGGAAACCTACCCACAGACAGCTGTTTCGAGGTTACTGCCTCTCATCAGCGTGGGGCCGGTGCCTAACTTGTGTAGTAGATTTTGAGGGACAGTAGTTTACCACAACAATCCTTTAATTTATGGTGGGCAAAAGCCCATATATAAATATTTATATACAAACTGTAGCCCTCTCTAATCTTCCCCAGCACCTCCCCAGACTTCACTGTACCTATATATACACAGAATCATATTCATACATATAAAGTGGATATTCCATTTTTTATTTGCCACTAAAAGGGTTATAGGATCTGTATACTCATAAGCAAAACGTTTTTTTTTTTGTTTTTTTTTATTGTGCAATGCTAAAAAATGACTCTTTAAGGCACTAGGCATATTTCTTCCCCCTTCCTCATAGCTACTGTTTAGGAAAAATATTGTTATCCTCCTTAATGTAATTCTGTAGTCTCTCCCTTTTTCAATGTCCTCCCTCTTAAACGGTTCCATTTTGCACAGCTGTGACCTAAAGCTATGCCCACAAGCTGTTGACTGATGAATGATCTTTACAAAAGAGTAAACGTGAAGTATTTCCAGTAAGACTTTATGCTTGAATCTTGGTTCAGAACAATAAAAAAATGCAATGTACAATTTTGTAATTAAGTTGAGAAGATCATAACAAAACCCCATAAAAAACAGTGTGATAAAAGTATGGCTTTCTTCAGGCATATCTTGAAAACTTCCCAATGCAGTTATTGGTAAGCGTCAAAGAAAAATCCTTTGAAATTATCTTCACTGGAAAGCTTGCTGCCTCTAATATGTCAAGAGGCAGAATTACAGTACACCAGTAAAATATGTATATGTACTATGTAAAATACACCCTCAAATGCTGCTTGTTGTCCTCAATGGTTTTCTGTACTATCCTTCCTTTTCACTAGTAGAATAGAAATCATGTTCCACTTCTGGAGCTCGGTGACCATTTTTTCCCTTACATTTGGCACTTACCCTCACTGAATATTCCTGTTACCCCCAATATTCTCCCTCCCTCATCCATGGTAATTTATTTTTTGGGGGATATTCATCAAAAAGGCCACCTTTTTGATAACTCTGCTTCTGTATATCCAGTCTTTCAAACAGAAAGGGTTATTTATCACTGGCCTTGCCAATGCATTTTTATCAAGAACAATTTGTATATTTATTATCTTAAAAATGAGTTTATAAACTTTTCTATCCTGGAAATCCTACTCCATGAGAATTTTCTCATATCTAAACATAAAATCTGAAGCTTTAATAATTTTAACTTAAAAGCACTGAGGGGAGTATGACTTAAATTCCATTGGCATTGAGTTGGTGTGATTCTTATTAAAGATAATAGGACTAGGTATAGCCCTAGAGAAGACTCTGATGCTGGGAAAGTTTGAAGACACATAGAGAAGGGGACAGCTGAGGTCTTGAGTGATATATGAGGTAATTGGAGCAATGAACCTGAACTTTATGGAGCTCAGAAGGGCAGGCGCTGACTGATGTGCCTGGCTTGCTGTGGTCCACAGAGTAATGACTAAACAACTAAACAACAAATAGTATTTGGCACTTTTTGAGTGTAATTCCCACCAGGTTAAACCTTTGGCTGCTGTTGCATTGATGACAGATATATTCTTTGCCACAAGAGGGCACCATCACCTTGTGCATAGTCTCTAATATCTAAGACTGAAACCTGAAGGCTATAGTTGCATGAACTAAAATTAGATATATTTATTTTTAGAGCCTTGCTGTTTTCATCAATCAAAGGTTTGAAAACACAACCCAAGTGCAGAACCACATGTATCTCTCACATGGGGCATGTTTAGCTCATAAATCAGCATGTTCAACCAGAGAGAATTCATTCCACCTTGTACTTTTACAGTTGAGTATTTAATATGTTTTGCCAGAGAGACTAACTGCAGGCGCAAAGTCTTAAGTGTTTATAGTTATGCTACTGGGCATTAGTATTAACAGCAGTATGCAGAACTGGAGCCTATTTCCAGGAATATGGTGCAGTGATCGTAAATGTTATATTTATTTGCTTGATCATCTTCTGCATTTAAAGGGGAAGTTTCACCTAAACGCAAGTTGCTTTTCTATGAAATTGTCCTAAATAGTATTTTCTGAACTACATCTAGTTGGCAACCTATTTTCTTTGGAGGCCTCTGAACCATCAACATGGTTACACAATAAGTGGTAACTTGATGGATGTCTAGAACAAAAGCTAAAATGCAATGTGAAGGGGAATAAACGGGGGATAGAAATGGAAAATGAGGGGAGGTATCGTATGGGCCCAAAGCTGAGAGATGCACCATTTTAGGGTGAAAAAAACAGACTCATGGCACATGGGACATTATTAAAAGCACAAGTTGCCCTCTACTGGGCAATGTAATACAGTTGTACTGGATGGATATATTCTGTTCATGCAATGCCTTTTTAAATATATTTTTATTGGAAGAACATAACATTATACAAACAAATGACTTGTATAAAATTAAAAACATACATTATATTAGTCAAGGTTTCCATTATATAATCGTAACATCCATTTTTTTATTAAGTAAAACAACTAAACATAAAATAACATTTATTATCCAACTTAAATAGTAGAACTCTCTTAATTTCCCCAGAGCTCTCATTTTTTATTATTGTATAACTCTATTGGTCGAAGAGGTCTATTTCTTAATGTCATAACCTGTTATAATGAGTATGTTGGTCTTTCCAAGTTGTCCGCCTCATCTATTTTCTCTATGATTTGTTTCCATGTAGTTGCAATATACATGCACTGTATACTGTTACAACACTAAATAGTGTTGCTAATAATATTTTACCTGCAAACTATAATTCTTCAGGGAACATTCCTATTAAACACATTTGTGGTGCCATTACTTTTTTTGACACTGTGCATGATTACATTGTCTTGTCAATACAAATATTTTCCTCATAGGGACCGCTCACTCCCATCCATCTCCTAAGTGTTCACTAAGCTAAGATTGCATTTGAAGGGTGTCATTCTTCCGACAAAACAATGGCTGCCAATTAAATATTGTACAGGAGTTAAATATTCTAGGGAGTAATATAACTAACATACTTTCTCCCAGAATTAATTTGTTGGCGTGCCATTGGTCACCCTTGCCACACATTTGTATACATATTTTATTAAATTGTCAGAGGGAGGATCTAATCTTTTTCAGTTGCTGCTTTAGCTTAAAGATACCACTGCTGCACGTCAGATCATAGATTTAGAAATGATGGAAAATGTTTCAGCATTCTGAAAATGTGGCCTCAACTGTGCCTTTAAACAGTCAGTATAACCACCGGGTAAAGGGTTGTGTGTACTTTAATCAAGAGATGTGCTTTTATAAACACAACAATAAAGCCATATAGAAATAAAATGGTTTTAAAAGGAATCAACAGGTATGCTGGGTCTGTCTACACCTCCATTCTGTTACATGGTTCACACTGTTTGTCTGGAAGCCACTGACTTCACATAAAAGGTACTAATGATTCAGTAGCTGTGACTTATCTCTCCTATTCATGTGCTATGTGACCATGCTCCCACCTTAAATCATTAGTGATGTCAAGTGTTTTTCTTTTTTGATTAACAATGTGAGTCATGTAACAGAAGTTATTTATTAATTTAGCCTTTGCCCCTCTGCAAGTAATCTGCTGTGTCAGTATTTCAGTTTGTATCATTTGAGCTGCATCACCAAATAAGACATGTAAGTGAGCATGATTTAACCGTTTAAATCAATATTGCTTACTAAGATTAGTAGCTTATGATTTGAAATAAGAACTAATATGCCCATTTCATCTGACAGTTGTGTCTACTAGCTAAACAACTATTGTCTATTTAATTTTCGAGATAGCTATTATTGTTATTATTATCCTTTATTTGTAACGTGCCAACATGCTCTGCAGCGCTTTACATTGGTTCAGTACAAGGCAAAAACTGTTTTAACACATTGCAAACCATTAGTTTGTTCATATCCAAAATATTATTGAGTGTCTCTAGTGAGCAGAAAAGTAAATGATGTGCCATTACAAAATGTTTCAGGTTTAGTGGTGTCCGACTAAATACATCCGTGTAACAAAAAGTAATTACCGGTATATAAAACTCATGAAACAGCCTCAAAATCACCATTTTCCACAATGTATTTTATTACAGTCACACCACTGAAAACATGACTCATTTTTGGTTGTGTTAGATGCTTTATGCATTTTAGACAACAACGTTTCTTTTTTTTGGGTGGGGGGATTTATAAATAATGATCAACTTGAAAATGAAAAAAAGAAACAAAAAAAATATTCAAGACAAATCCATAATAAGAGACAAGTGTCTGAATATCAGCTATTATTCATATATATAAAGGTAACCACAAGAGGGAGCCAATGAATCATACTATATTATACTTTACATAATCAGGATTAGTGGATTAACACTAGAATTGCACATTATTGTTTAATATCTATTACAGTGGTAGACATTGTTGGTCTTCAAGGCCAGTACTTTAGTATGTACCTGCTTTTACATAGGTAAGCCAGTCAGAATGATTGATGCTGTAATGGATCTACCTGTACATGACTGGTCTGTTGCAACAAAATCATATGTTTGAGTAATGACATAGCAATGTTTGCATCAAAGTGCATGTATGTTCTCCGTTGTTATGAGATGTGTAATCTAATGTATACTCTTATTCAAATTAAAGGACCACCTTGCTTCATTGGATTTCACAATGTTTTCAACTTTCTAGGAATGCTTACACGCAATTATAAATTCAGAATTATTAAGCATGTTCTTTTAAAATGTATACCTGGTGGTATATTTTTTAAAAAGTATCTAAAATATTAGTTTGCATGACCCACAGCTGCTAAATCCAATAATAACGATATTGTGTCTCATGACCTCTGAGTAAATGAATGCATTCTCAATTTATGTCACATATCAATGCAGTTTGATCAGTGGAAGTATCAGTTGTGGGTCCTGCCCATTATTTTTTAGTGGGAAATAGGTGCCTCCCAGAAAACATTTAAATCTACATTTTAAAATTAGTTAGTATTAGATCAGGTCTGTGACCTTGGTGGGTCCTCCTACCTGGAAGGCTCTCTAAAAGCAGCCTCAAATCTGGCTATAGTCTCTACCATAGATTGAAGGAAACGAGAAGCCCTCAATTTTGTGAATAGAAGCAACGATATAGAAGAAATGATAAGTCTAATTTTAATGGTAGGTGTATTTTAACAGTAAGAGACAGAATAACAAAAAAAAATGCATGTCAAAAAAGTTATAAAATTAATTTGCAGGCCAATGAGGGAAATAAGTATTTGACCCCTTCGACCTTGTTGGCAATCGCAGAGGTCAGACGTTTCTTGTAGTTGGCCACCAGGTTTGCACATATCTCAGGAGGGATTTTGTCCCACTCCTCTATGTAGATCCTCTCCAAGTCATTAAGGCTTTGAGCCTGATGTTTGGCAAATCGAACCTTCAGCTCCCTCCACAGAGTTTCTGTGTTATTAAGGTCTGGAAACTGGCTAGGCCACTCCAGGACCTTAATGTGCTTCTTCTTGAGCCACTCCTTTGTTGCCTTGGCTGTGTGTTTTGGGTCACTGTCATGCTGGAATACATCCACAACCTATTTTCAATGCCCTGGCTGAGGGAAGGAAGTTCTCACCCATGATTTGACGGTACATGGCCCCCGTCCATTGTCCCTTCGATGCCGTACAGTTATCCTGTCCCCTTAGCAGAAAAACACCCCCAAAGCATAATGTTTCCACCTCCATGTTTGACGGTAGGGATGGTGTTCTTGGGGTTATAGGCAGCATTCCTGCTCCTTCAAACACTGTGAGTTGAGTTGATGCCAAAGACCTCGATTGGGTCTCATCTGATTACAACCCTTTCACCCAGTTCTCCTCCTGAATCATTGAAATGTTCAATGGGAAACTTCAGAGAGAACTGTACATGTGCTTTCTTGAGCAGGGCTACCTGCGGGCGCTGCAGGATTTCAGTACTTCACAGCATTGTGTGATACCAATTGTTTTCTTGGTGACTATGGTCCCAGCAGCCTTGAGATCATGAACAAGATCCTCCCGTGTAGTTCTGGGCTGATTCCTCACCGTTCTCATGATCACTGAAACTCCACGTGGTGAGATCTTGCATGGAGCATCAGACTGAGGGAGACTGGCAGTTATTTTCTGTTTCTTCCATTTGCGAATAATCGCACCAACTGCTGTCACCTTCTCACCAAGCTGCTTGGCGATGGTCTTGTAGCCCATTCCAGCCTTGTGTAGGTCTACAATCTTGTCCCTGACATCCTTGGACAGCTCTTTGGTCTTGGAGAGATTGGAATCTGATTGACTGATCAAATTCTCCCCCCCCCCCCCCCCCCACTGTATCTGATATGTCTTCAAATCCATCTGCCCATATAAATTACAATATGTAAATTGGACTACGTATATCTAACTACATGAAGTACAATAAAATCAAATTGACACTAAACAATGTCCTTTTTTTGGGAGAATATCCCCTATATTTTCAAAATGTATTTGTTTCTCTTATAGGCTTTAACAACAGGAAAAATAATTAAACTCCTCTATTCCTGTGCCCACTTGGGGAACCTCATAAGTGGCCCATAGTTCAAGTATTGTAACCCTTTCCAAGATTAAAACTTAATGGCTGTTTCACTAGTGATATATAGTTTTGTCAAAGGCAGTCAGTATAATGGTTCACTATACTGATTGCCTTTAACAAAGCTAAATCATTAACAAAACGGCCATTATGTTTTTTTCTTTATTTAAATTGTTACATTTTGCAATTTTTATATATCTAACATGAATCTCCTGTATCTATAAACAAGCTCTCAGTTTCATGTTATTTTTTCCCTACGTAATTTTCACTAAATAAATGTCCTTCCTTTGCCATTTGCAATCCATTGCATAATAATATTTCTGTATGTATCCATGAAAAAGTTTGTATTTGAAACCTTGACTTCATATCTACAAATACATTTCAAACTTTTTATAAAAAATAGTATTAGCTCCTATTGTAGTAGAAAATGGATTTTACTGTGGGAAAAGTGGCATAAATAACTTCAAATTACGCTATAAAGTCTCCAGCAGCATACAGTATACAAACAGTTGGCAGATATAAGGTAGGCAAGTTGTTTTTTTGTTTAAGATCCAATGATTTTACTGTAAACCAAATAAAATGTAGTTTTGACACATTGCGGTTAGGTTTCTTCTTTTCATTTTCTTCTTGTAGCAGGGTCAAATGTTAAAACTTAACAGATTTATTGCGTATGACTCAATTTTGTATTCTGTGAAGTTGTAGTCATCTCTTATCCCGGTGGATTTTCGTTTTTAAAGAAATAATTAAAAACAGACCCAACATGTTTTACTTTGTAGTGTGTGCACATCGTTTATTCCACAACCTATCCATGTTTCATAACTCAAATCCTATCTGGTATAGTATACTGTACCTGTAGCTTTAATTCATTTTCATTTTGGGTAATTATTCCTAAAATCATCAGTTAGGTACAAGCACTTTGAATGTAACATAAATAGATACAATTTTTTCTTCTTGAATTATTTTAGAGAAATCCCTATTTAAAAGAGGTTTTATCTACTATCCTAATGTTGATGTCAGAAAGCAAATTCACTCTTAAATGTTTGTATTTGATACTAGGAAGTGCCATATTTGTAGTGTGCTCTTATGAAGAACTAACTAAAAACATGCTATTATTGTATTTAATTTTACTCTAATGGCAGAGGCTCTTTACTTGTGTTCCTAATAGGATTAGATACCTGGATGGAATCTCAGATTCATATATCCTGTATATTTATTTCTACTGAAAGAATGCCACTTTGAATTGCCATTTAAAGTAACATGGAAGATTCTGGATTCCACTAGGAATATAAAATTCATATGTATCTACCATATATACTCGTGTATAAGGCGACCCGAGTATAAGCCGAGGCACCTAATTTGACCACAAAAAAACTGTGAAAACGTATTGACTCGAGTATAAGACGAGGGTGGAAAAGAGGGTCCTTCCCCCCTGATTATCCTCTCCCCCCCCCCCCCCCTTTCAGACAGTGCACACTCTGTATTTAGAAATACACTGTTTTCATCAGCTGCAGAGGGGAAACTCAGTTAGGAACTCTCTGTAAGATTTAGGCAGAGAAACAGGGTTTGTTAGCACCTAATAAAATAAAGTGCATAAACGTAATTATAGATACATACTGTATATATTCGAGTATTTCAGCCCTTTTTTTAAGGCTGAAAAGGGCCTCCTTCGGCTTATACTCGAGTCACCCGTGTCTCTCCACCCCTGTGTCTCTCTTTCCCTCCCCTGTGTCTCTTCACCCCTGTGTCTCTCTTTCCCCCTGTTTTTCTCTACCCTGTGTCTCTCCACCCTGTGTCTCTCTTTCCCCCGTGTCTCTCTCTCCGCCCTGTGTCTCTCTTTCCCCGTGTCTCTCTTTCCCCCGTATCTCTCTTTCCCCCCTGTGTCTCTCTCTCCCTCCCGTGTCTCTCCACCACTGTGGCTCTTTCCCTCCCCCTCCCTTATCCTCATCCTCAAGCCCCCATCCTCATCCTCGACCCCCCATCCTCGTCCTCAACCCCCCTCCTCATCCTAAACCCCCCTCCTCATCCTAAACCCTCATCCTCAACCCCTTCCTCACTTTACCCCTCTAATTACCTCCCCCTCTCCCTTTCCCCTCACTTACCTTCCACCAGCAGCTCCTTCCGGCTGCGTCGGGACCCGGCATATGCTAATGACGTGACGTCACATATGCGTCACGTCATTAACATTGGCCGGGTCCCGACGCAGCCCAAACGAGCACGGAGAAGCAAATGCTGATGGAAGGTAAGTGAGGGGAAAGGGAGAGGGGGAGGTAATTAGAGGGGTAAAAGGAGGAGAGGGGTTGACAATGAGGAGGTGGGTTGGGGAGGGGGATTGAGGATGAGGAGGGGGGTTGAGGAGGGAGGTTGAGGATGAGGAGGGGGGTTGATGAGAGAGGATGAGGAGGGGGGCTGAGGAGGGTGATAAGGGAAAGGGAGGGAAAGAGACACAGGGAAGGGAGAACGGGGAAGAGACACAGGGAAGGGAGAGGGGGAAAGAGACAAAGGGGAGAGAGAGGGGAAAAGAGACACAGGGGAGGGAGAGGAGGGGAAGAGACAGAGGGGAGGGAGAGGGTGGAGATACACAGGAAAGGGATAGGGGGACACAGGGGAGAGAGAGGGGGACACAAGAAAGGGGCACAAGAGGGGCCCAGGGGGCAGCACATTTCCCACCCTCGGCTTATACTCGAATCACTAAGTGACATCTAGAAACATTTGATGTCCCTTTAACAATAGCACTGAAAAGAGGAGCAACTAGAGGTAGAATAACCCCCCCCCCCCCCCCCGTGTAAAAGCAAACTACTGTAGCTACTCAAAATGGAAATGCCTGTGACTCAAGAAGAATCGTCTAAATGTAATCTTTAATCTGAAAATGGTTTTATGCTTATGGATTTAATAGTTGTTTATGTTAGCTTGTTACATAAATTGTTCATTGTCACCCTTTTATGTAAGATAATTAACAGAGTACCATAATTATTTTATGTAGTGTGAAGGGGATTAAATTTAGAGGAGCTACTGAAAAAAAGAAATAATTTTAAGAGTAAATCATAAGGTTTATTTCTAGTATAGATTCACCCTAAGAAAATTGATTGTGAAAGAAAATATAGGTATGTATATTGTTAAAGTTGTTTTTAAACATATAATTATGTTTAGGTATTTTTGGGTAACTTTCGTTGAATAGTTCTGAAAGGGAGTGTTTTTGTCTGTCCGAATTCTGTATTCTCTGGCAGATTATTGCTGACTAGAAATTAGATTATGAAAAAGCAGTTTGAGATAAATATTGCTATTGCTGCTATATTCATAAATCAAATAGAGAAGTCAATGGTCTCATGGGCCTTCAGAATCCATTGCTGAATTAATGGTATTTGTAGCGCCTGGCTACAAGTGGCGAAAAATTTGGTCTTAATACCATTTGTTTCTGACAGCACCTGTGTTTTATATACCCAGTAAATCCTCCTTGGCAGACAAATAGAATCTGCAACATGTTCACACCATGATTATCTGTATGCTGTGGGTAATATAATAATGAAATACAGTAAAGTTTTATAGCTTTGGAAATGGAGACGTTTGCATTCAGGTCAGCAGTGATGTCATTGTCAGATGTTCAATAACCTGTCTCGCCTGCATTTACTCTCGTCTCTTGGCTTGGGAGACTTAAGACAAACACAGATGTTATGTTTCTGCCCTGCGGTTTTCTTATCACTTCTTTGCAACACATTCTTGATGTGAAATTGGCACAATTGTTTTAGCCTTCATTAATATATATATACTAGCGAATTGCCCGTCAAAAAATGACGGCAATGAAATTGTAAGGTAGCTAATGCTGTTTGGTGTGTAATAATGAAATATGTAATACATTAATAAATAAATATACTTTACCTATTTTGAAGCATTGTGTTGAAGAGCTGCAATCTGTTTTGATGTTGCTGCAGCATTAGTGGTGTGGAGCTGCTGTGTAAGCGTGCTGAATGTGTGCAGTGTAATACTGTGCGTGCGCGAGACCAAACCGTTAGCGTAGCTGTGTACTTCAGCATTCAGGTAAAATGGCGGGTAATGTGTGGTATGCGTCTTAGCGGAATATCCGTAGGTGTTTTGCGAGTTTCTTGTGGTGTTTTGCGTGTTTAGAGTGCTGTAGCCTCGTTTTCGTTTTGTTCGGCGGCCATTTTTTCTCTCGCTTAGCAAATTTGTTAGTGTCTAAACTCTTTTATTTTGATTGAAATGAAGGTGTAAGTTGTTTTTTTTTGATGTCCTGGATGCTCCCTCTTGCTGTAGGTAAGCTTTTTATGTATGTGCTGTGTGTATTTATTGTGTTTTGAATTTTGTAATGTTCGCGGGTTGCGTCAGAGTGTTGCGAGGTCGGAATGTGTGTTAACGTGTCTCGTATGTTGTTTGCGTTGCGAGGTAAAGTTTGCGAGGGTCGTAGTTGGTGTGTCGTGTTGTTTGCGTTGCGACGTAAAGTTTGTGAGGGTCGCAGTTGCTGGCATGGAGCGCCTTCTGCGCTCCATGCCAGCAACTGATGCCCTCGCCCGCTGCCCTCGCTATGCCCGCAAGCGTGAGCAACGGCCCACATGCTCACAACTATATATGTGATAATAAATGCCAGTAACAGCTATCAGACTTTTTCCCAAATATAGAGTGAAAGCTTGGCTACAGTGCTCTGCTCCTATAAAGATTACATTATAGAAAGAGAAGTGATTTATCTTACGATTTGTTTTAAAGTGAATAGGCTGCTGTTTAAAAGTGATTGTGAGTATATCTATGTATAGACGTTCAGTCATGTCCGACTCTCTGTGTTCTCATGGACCGCAACACTTGGTCATGGACTTGCAACATGGTTATCTACTCTGTATTCATGGCAGAGATACTGGAGTGGGTTGGCAGTTCCTTCTCCAGTGGGTCACAGCATACAGCTCCTGGCATTCCTAGGTTGTCTCCTAATCAAGTACTGACCAGGCACAACCCTGCATGGTTTCAGGGTCGTGTGACCTCTTTGTTCCATGACTGGAATCAAACCCAGGTTGCAGTGGTGAAAGCACCAAATCCTAAGGGCCACCAGGGAACCCATTAGCATCTACTAGAGTATGGGTTTAATTGAGAGTGAACACTGCAGCTAAAAATTTGAGTGCCTGAGACTATGTGTTTGTGGATTAAAAAGACAGTATATATGACTGAATGAATTTTTGAGGGTAGCTGTGTTTGTGTGTATATGGGTAGGACAACTTGTGAATGTCTAAGAGTGCTTGCATACACATCTGAGGTGCTCCTAGGCAAACACTCCTCACCTGTTCCAAAAATGGCACTTAGTGTGGAAAACTAATTGGACTTCCTATTAATCAAAGCCATATTGATTCAATTAAAGGGATATGATATATTAGATATGTAATATACCTATATTTTGGTGTATTTGTTTATACTTTGTTTTTATTAAGAAACAATTAAAACCTTTGGTATATAAACTTTCATTAACACATTTTTAATTTCTGGAACATGGAGCCTGGTGCAAGCTGGTGTCCCTATACTACTAAGTACTTTACTTAATGTTGAGTCCAGCCCTGCTTATGTGTTAATGACATATATCATATATCTCTGTGTGTGTAAAAGTTAAAGAATGTTCCTTTTATTGCTACAAGACTGTATATTAGATGATCTAAGCTGCCCAAGGACACAAAACAAGAATTTTGCTGCCATAGCTTACAATTCTGCTAAAGCCTGATTTGCTATTCACAGAACTCGGTGTCAGTAACAAAAACTGAAGTTTAACATGGCATCTTAGGAAGCTGGTTTCATGAAACACTAGCTAAACATTGTACTAGCCTTTTTCTCTACAGTAAATCATTCCTTGAGAAATACAGCATTGTTTTTGTGGCTAATGTGCAGCTTGATAAGCTAATCCACGGCTCAGAGTACTTGATAGGGGTGGTGGAGCGGTTCTGAGTGCCAACATGGGGCGTATTGTTTTGGATATCACAGAGACAGACAGACTGTGATTCTAATTATCACATCAAATAAGCTAATTAGCATTTGATAGATGCCTATTTGCAAAAAATGCACCTCAAATAATTCTGAATTTCTCAGGAATGATCTCTACAAAAAATGGCTAATATAATAGTAGTTTGGTAAAAGCCACACATGCTTTCAAAGTATGTAACAAAATAGCATTAGTAGGCATGCATGACAGGAACATTTTTAGAGCAAATCTTATATTTAGATGACTCTGATTGTGTCATGGGGGATTCCATCTTAGTCTGTCTTTAGCTGGGGGAGGGTATTATCTTAAGAAGGCACTGAGTTCTATTGTCAGGTGTGCTATTTAGAGATGACCTTTTAACTAGGGGGGAATACCGATTGTATCCATATTTCCTCCTACACCTCCCGGGTTTCTAATCCTTTTACATACAAAGACAAAAAATCTGTCATCATTAAATCAAAATTGAATTGAATGGTTAAAACATAAGAGGCTGTTTCTATACATTTTAAACTGGTTAATATATTTTGTGCTTTACCAAGTGAAGTTCTTCACAATAGCATGCTATAAATATGACACTTCACTTGTCCGTTACAAGTGAATGTTTGTTTATGGAGGAGTAAATGTGCAAGTTTGTGTTTGCACAATAGCGTGTGTGCATTTTAGTGATCTTGTGTGTATCTGACATTGTATAGGTGGGATGTAATCTATGCCCCCTCCTCTCACACTCAGGATTCACCAGCACATGCATTTTGTCCTTCTATCCCTGACCCTACCAGTCTTATGCTTAAAAACATTTCAAATACAAGACATGTTTTTGCATCCAATTGCAAGACACAGCAAGTTAACAAGTGTGGTCTGTTCCTTCTCTGCACTTGCCAGGGTCTTCGAGCTGTGGGCTGAACTTGCTAATATGTATAGTAAATCATATTAGCACACTATAGCTAGCTGCTTCTGCATAATGTTACCTTTAAGGATACTCCATCATGACTTTATTTCATTCCCCAGCTGCTATTTCATACTGCTGATCTCACTCTACTCAAACCTGATCCTGTCAAGCTTGATGGATTAGCATTGTTGCCAGATACTGTCATATAAATCAAGAAGCCAAACAGAAATGAAAATATCACTCATAACTTCATTGTCCTATGAATTTAGAGCCTGTCATTCTGCTTGCTTTTTGCTATAAAGCTGATTAATTGTCAGCTGGAGATTTGGAAATAAACTGGTAGGGGACTAGAATATTGATTATTATCATCTTAGTGGGTTTATTCCTTTATATTCAGTATTTAAGCATGAAACTACCGATTATCTTCCCAAAAATCCAAATATCTTAATTGATACGATATAAACAAATAAAAAAAATTAAAAAAAAACATTTCAAGTGTAATGAAGAGACACAGTTCATTGTAAGGATGAACATTTTTATTTTACTGTGTGGGCTTCCCTCCGAATATTACTTGGATTAATTACTTAAGTTAAAAATAGCAGCTTAAACTGATTCACTAACAAAATATTGGCACTTTAAAACATTTTTTAGTTCTTCATGAGAATTTAGTATAATGTTTGTTTTCCTATGTCCCATTAAACCAACTCATTTCATCCCATCTATAGAATTGGGTTTAGCAAAAGAATCTGTTAACCCGTAATAACTAAATTGGGTTATTTGATGTACAGACATCCCAAATGATGTGGTTTATCGCCCTTCCCAAACGTTAGTGTCAAAATCAAATCAAATGAACTGCTCCATAACTACTAAGTAATCCTCTTGAGGAGCAGACCATTTTTGAGAGAAATCCCTCTATCTATTGTATAGAGGATGCCAGGATTAGGGGACAATATAATGTTGCTGTGTCTGACCTTTAATTATATACAAGATTTACACACTGGCATTCTTGAGCCTTAATGTGCTGGTAGGAGGGAAGGTTGTCATGCTATTTCAGATTGTAAAAAGTTAGAGAGCTTCATGTTTTCATTGTAAACTCAGATGTACTCTTTATCAAGGTAAATTGCAGAACCATTGAGTTTGGCAAAAAAACTCACAGGCTTTTAAAGAATATTACAAAATAACAACATTATGAAGCATGCAAGGCAGGAATATAAAAACATTTTTAGAGAAAATTGTATATTTTTGTGACTGTTATGTTTCAACAGAATGAATACATATCTTACTTGTGTCTACTGTCCCTCCTACTCCTCCAGGTTTCTGATCCTTTTAAAGACAAATACTAAATATCCATCATCATTAAAGCAAAACTGGATACAATATTTACAAAATGTCTTTATTTGTTCTTTATTTTAGATTGAAAACACTTTTGCACATAATGAAGGCAAGTTCTTCAAAAGAGCAAACTTTGAATATTGCATAGTTTGCACATAGAGTTGCAGCCTATGCATCAAAATATCTGCACATTAGGAGATTATCATATTTAAAATGTTTTGTTATTTGTTGTTTTTTAATGATTACCCAATGTGTTATCACAATTGAAACATGAAAACAGCTTTTTTTAGGGCAGATAAGACCCAATATGCTCATATACTCTGTTTTGTCTATATATCTAAAACTTGGCTTAGGGATGCCTTTTATATATGCCAGAAATGTTTACATTCACTTAACTGTACACGTTTCTACCACTTTTTCCAGATGGCAATTTCACTTACACACCAACTTTTTGCACAATAGGTGTAAATTTTCTAGCTTCAAATCATAATCATTGATCTTCGTCTGAAAGATACTTTCCTCCTGAACTTTATTAAATCCCTTAATTGAGACTGATACTTTTTATCACAAGATCACATTGAAAATGCCCATTAAAGGATCACTGCATAATGAAAAAGTATATTTGAAAACCTTATGTCTAAGAGCTTAATTAATGAAAAAAAAGGTTGCACAGCTAGTTTTTATTTAGATTTTTTTTTTCTTTTTGCCTTTGCAGGACCCGGGAGGGTTCTATGACACATTGTTGAAAGTTGTGAGTGAAGTGTTTACATTTACTGGACAGTTATGGTTGCATTGACTGATGCAAGGAGTCTGCTTCTGGGCTTCTGCCTGTTCACTCATTACACATCCTTCACTCGGCTGATAACTACACACACCCATCATTAAACTCTCAGAATGTGATGTAACTAACACAAAATAGATTCCTGGGTCTTCAAATATTTAGATTTTCCAAAATAATGTTTTATGCCCATGACTTACATAGATGATAATGTTATTCATTTGGAACATAGTTAACAAACAAGTGTTTTTTTCTCGAACTGCAGTGAGCCTGTAATGTTCCCTGGAAATATATTAAAAAAAAACATTATCACAGGGCATGTAGGAACCTGTGGTACTTTGAGCCATGCATCTTAACTTCCAGTTACTAGAAAAGCATTTCAATGTTTTAGGACACAGTCTAAATATTTGTACTATGCTCAGGGAACCTAATACTGTGCAATAGATTTGTAATTGAAAGTCCTGCAGCCTTACTTTGGTTTAATAACAAATGGTAAAGTTAAACTAGTTTCAGCTTCATCTTTAATAGATTACTGATAAATGTATTAATGGAATAGAATACCTTAACGTTTATTAAACCACCAATGAGAAGATATAAACTAACCTAAAAATCTCTCTAACAAAATAAGTGATTAAAATAAGTGATAGCTGCTACAAAGCACCACTGGAAGTTTAATATTTCCCAAACAAACATTTTAAACAGCAATTATATTTATTTAACACCTAATTTTTAATAATGTATCACATTAGGGGGAACTTCAGTGATTTTTACTCATACTTTGTAAAGACAGTATAGAGGTGCTATGTCTGCTAAAGTAACTGATCAAGCAGCTATTGTGGTTAGTGGCCTACCTATATAACCTGCAATCATTCTGTACACAGAATGACCATTGAAGATCTCAACAGTGAAATCTTTGCAAGTGTACAATGCATACGGAGAAAGAAGCTGCTTGTCTATTTTTCAAACATGTTTGCTTTAAAGAATGTGGCCAGTCAAAGAATTGAAATATCTGGAGTGAGTGAGCTCATTGGTGAGGGAAGTTGCTGTTTCAGTCAGCTCCCTCTCTCTTACAACAGTTATAACTGAGTCAAGCATAGATACACTGTGTAAGACATTATCAATGTTCCAGTCTTGGGAATATAAGAACAGTGGCGGAAGAAGACACTTTACAAGGGAGAAGAGATGTTCTGCAATGCTCTGCATGTGATGAAAAGGATGATACTCTGAATATGTGTAGCAGGGGAGTAAATACTTGTGACTGACTATAGAGCCATCAACTTAGTTTATATATGCCATCTGTGTTTATTTTATCTTATGAATTCAAACTTATTAAAATACAAAAGCAGAGGTTGTGGGCTAGAACTTGTAACCTCCTGAAGTTTAGTCTGTTTTACCACTGAGCCGGGCCTTCACACGAGCAGGTGTAAAAGTTATGCATGGCCCATCTTAGTCTGTGCATCATCATAATATTTACACTACACTAACTCCATCAAATATGCATCAATTTTAATTAGTAAAAATACTTTTTCTACATGTTTTTATATGCTGTATGTGATTATGCAGATGTTATTATGTGAACATTTTTTACAGAATGATACTACTTGTGACACTAAATTTTCCTCTAATTTTGCATTGATTTGAATAAAGTACATTTCAACTGCAGTTATGTTAATCAATAATGATTTATACCTGTAACAAATGGTAGTGGTATGTTTAAAGCAACATACCTTTCACATTAGCTTTCCGCATAGAGTCTGAACGCTGCGGCTGAATGCTGCGCCAGCTCGACGCTGCTGAATCAACACAGAGGCCATCGCTATGTTCGGCTCGCGCGCTCGGCCATTGAGGGCCTTGGGCACGCCTCTCATAGCTCAAGGCATCTTCTGGCAGTGCGCCTTATGCGCCACGTCGGAGGGAAATAATTTGTTGCCTGCACTCTTTTTCACCACTTGGTGGTGCTGTGGCTCAGCGTTCAACCGCAGCGTTCAGACTCTGTGCAGATTCATAATGCAAAAGGACCAAATCAACTATTATTTAAAAGGCTGTGGAGACTCAATTTGCTTCACCTGCATATTCACACAGTGTTTGACCTAAATCATGGTCTGTCTGATGGGTCTTAAGGAGAGGTTTGAGAACCACTGGTTTAAAGTTGGGCTTTGTGTCCTCCTGAGGCCCAGCAGATAAAGCCTGAGGTAACAGTTGTAGGGCGACTTGATAACCACTGCTGTAGACAACCAAGTATGGCATGATGAAGACTATAGCATATTTATTGTAGTACAGTGTGTCAGTGTTAGCCGAATGCATTGGGTAACCATGCTATTCTAGAAGAATTATATCTGGCCTACTTTTCTATACTTCAGTCAGTGTCAGGTCAACAAGGTGATATTATATTTCAATTTATTGTTTTCTATTTGTTAGGAAGAAGCAGATCTTTTCAAGTTTAAATGGATATAATAATATCCCTTCATATAATGTGAATAACTATTCTTACTTTTTTCCGAAAGCCTTTTCACATGTTATAGACTTATTATTAGGACAACCATTGGGGGTTACCATAGCAACCTCCTTTGGCCTACTTTGCGCATTGCATAAAACATTTTGAATCCATATGATTTTGCTTTTGCAAATAAACTCTCATCATACAACACTTAATAGTCCTTAACTAATGAAGAATAGATATGAAAATACACCACATCATTTATAAATGAATAATATATTAGATCAGATCAGTTAAGTAAACCAACACACGGAATTATATGTTCAGTAATTATATTTTTAATTTATTTGAATGCCTTATATTTCTCAAAATGGGTGGGGAGTCCTTTTTCCCGCAAATGCCCCTTAATCATGTTTCTGTGATACCATGGTAATAGAATGCAGTTTTCTTTCGAATGAGCAGCTTATTACTACCCTTCTTGTTAATGGATGGACTAAGGCGCCAAGGTTGTTATCACTGTTAATTGCACTGTGCTTTTAGTCCTCTAGGCCGAGTTCAATTTTGTCATAGGTCAGGAGTTATATGAATTTTATGACGTGCGTTTAATACTCAGGGAAAACGGGTTCCATTACTAAAGTAACATGCAATTAAACACAGTTTTCTGCAATTAACATCTGCTTTGCTGGGGCTGCTAAATCTTACAGTGCCCTTATGGAGCTTTTAGCAACACTGATTAAAACTGAAAAATGTTGGTTTTACTTTCCTGGGTAAGAGAAGTTGACTCATCATTAAATATGATTATTTACAACAATTAAACGTGGGACTGCATATTCAGAGCTTATTATGGCTGCACATTAAAGCTTCTTAACCACACGCGCACAGAAAAGCATTATAAGGTCATGCTGAAGCAGTGATTGTTAGACGGATTTGGCTACTTCATTATTCTTTTAAATTTCAAACATCCATGGAACAAGAAGGACAAGGAATGTCATTATGAGATTATAAAATAATCACCGGTATTAAAGAAGTGTCTGTTCTAAATAATCCTATGGAAATGGCTGCTTAGAAAGTGAGGCGCTCGTTGGTTAAACCACTCTGGGACTGACAGCTTTAGTGAGCTATATCATATTTAAAAGGAAAGAGGAAATCTTTTATATATATTTTTCCTTGCTTCGGTCATAAAATACTACATCATATTGTTTAATTTTACTTCAAGTTAAAGTATACAGTGAATATACATGTTAAAAGCTTTTAAAACTTTTAGATTTTTTATTGTTTTCAGCATTAGTATTCACAGATGAGTATTTGCATTCAAATAATTTTTTGTCTTATAATTTGGTACAAAATTAGCTGAAAACTGCTATTCACAATATATACATTTTAATGTTGAGTGTATATACAATAATTAGTTGAAATTAAAGTTCTTAGGGTTTTTTCTTTTTGCATATTCTGTTTTGAGCTTTCATTCAGCCTTTGTTATCTACCCCCAAACAGATTCATATATTTTATTAGTGAGAGATCCATGCTATTAATTACTGATAAGCTCCCGAGGCATTGGGTCCATTGTCTTAAGTGTTCTGCACATAAAGATGAGGCATGCTAAATGTGCAGATGACTGCACTGAAGCCAGTGTACCCAGTGTCTTAGAAATGAATTGCAATAATTTATCATGAGAAAAATATGAATCTCAATTTGTGGGTGGATCAGAAAGCCTGATTGAAAACTCAGAATGGCAAATTCAATGTTAGTTTACTATAGGGAAATTCATTTTTTATATAATTAAATTGACAAAGTAGTTGTTAAAGTAAATACCATATTTGGAACCTCTGCTGTGTCACTTTAACATAGTGTGTGTACTAACCAATAACTAAAGGTTTGAGATATTTCTTTATAGTTAAACTACCATCTTGCATTCAGTACACCTTGCTCCTTGTTTTTATGCAACAAGTTTCATATCTTTGTGTATATGTCTATGAATAGTTATGATTATTTGAAAACGCACATTGAATTGCTCATGGGAACAACCTTTCAGCCAGAACATTTTTAAAAGGTTGACACTACAGCCCTTTGGTTCTGCAATTTTCAATGTAAAATTGCAGGCATTAGATTTGTCCTGTTTGCTTATATCAATAAACTGCAAATCTTCCTATTTAGACTGATAGTTTTAAATAGATAGTTTAAGATAGTTTAAAAATAATGTGGTTGCATAAGTCTGCACACCCTGTTATAACTGGGGATGTAGCTGTGTTCAGAATTAAGCAATCACATTCCAAATCGTGTTAAATTGGAGTCAGCATATACCTGCCATCATTTAAAGTGCCTCTGATTGACCCCAAATAAAGTTCAGCTGCTCTAATTGGTATTTCCTGAAATTTTCGTAGTCGCATCCCACAGCAAAAGCCATGGTCCACAGAGAGCTTCCAAAGCATCAGAGGGATGTCATTGTTAAAAGGTATCAGTCAGGAGAAGGGTACAAAATAATTTCCAAGGCATTAGATATACCGTGGAACACAGTGAAGATAGTCACCATCAAGTGGAGAAAATATGGCACAACAGTGACATTACCAAGAACTGTAGCTTCCTCCAAAATTGATGAAAAGACGAGAAGAAAACTGGTCTGGGAGGCTACCAAGAGGCCTACAGCAACATTAAAGGAGCTGCAGGAATCTCTGGCAAGTAGTGGTTGTGTGGTACATGTGACAACAATCTCCCGTATTCTTCATATGTCTGGGCTATGGGGTAGAGTTGCAAGAAGAAAGCCTTTTCTTCTGAAGAAAAACATCCAAGCCAGGCTACATTTTGCAAAAACACATCTGAAGTCTCCCAAAAGCATGTGGGAAAAGGTGTTATGGTCTGATGAAACCAAGGTTGAACTTTTTGGCCATAATTCCAAAAGATATGTTTGGCGCAAAAACAACACTGCACATCACCAAAAGAACACCATACCCACAGTGAAGCATGGTGGTGGCAGCATCATGCTTTGGGGCTGTTCTTCTTCAGCTGGAACTGGGGCCTTAGTTAAGATAGAGGGAATTATGAACAGTTCCAAATACCAGTCAATATTGGCACAAAACCTTCAGGCTTCTGCTAGAAAGCTGAACATGAAGAGGAACTTCATCTTTCAGCATGACAACGACCCAAAGCATACATCCAAATCAACAAAGGAATGTCTTCACCAGAAGAAGATTAAAGTTTTGGAATGGCCCAG
Source organism: Discoglossus pictus (assembly GCA_027410445.1). Classification (NCBI taxonomy): domain Eukaryota; kingdom Metazoa; phylum Chordata; class Amphibia; order Anura; family Alytidae; genus Discoglossus; species Discoglossus pictus. The sequence continues at coordinate 276,233,216 of CM050166.1, read as the reverse complement.
CCAGAGCCCAGACCTGAATCCGATTGAAAATCTGTGGGGTGATCTGAAGAGGGTTGTGCACAGGAGATGCCCTCGCAATCTGACAGATTTGGAGTGTTTTTGCAAAGAAGAGTGGGCAAATCTTGCCAAGTCAAAATGTGCCATGCTGATAGACTCATACCCAAAAAGAGTGAGAGCTGTAATAAAATCAAAAGGTGCTTCAACAAAGTATTAGTTTAAGGGTGTGCATACTTATGCAACCATATTATTTTATTTTTATATTTTTTTCTTCCCTCTACCTAAAAGGTTTCAATTTGTTTTTCAATTGAGTTGTACAGTTTATAGGTCACATTAAAGGTGGAAAAAGTTCTGAAATGATTTATCTTTGTCTCATTTTTTTTTTAAACCTGACATTTTCACAGGGGTGTGTAGACTTTTTATATCCTCTGTATGTCTCTATCAGCATGTCTCTGATATATTTTCTTGCACAGTTTGTGCATTTCTAAATGTTCACTAAACGTTTCCAAAACCCATGTGTCAGATTTATAAGTCATGCTATGTCCTCTAGTACTCCTTGGTCCTAGAAACATGCCCTCTCTCTCTCTCTCTGATATCCAGTGCAATGACATTAATGGCTATTCCTGTCTGTGACTTCAGAAACTGCTTGTTCATACCAAGCAAGGTCATTTCACTTCAGCAGTAGTCATGCAAGAAACTTGTATCAAAAATATATTTTGTGTTCACCTAATAGGACTTAGGGATATTTCTTCTTCAAGTTAGGCACTTACAGCCTTATTATATTGAGATTCGGATAATTGAATAGGGCTCTATATCAGCACACAGCATATTTTTTTTTTACAGAAGTTTTTAGTTAGTGAAAACCTTGCTTTTGGATAGAAGCTCACTAACTAAAAAGTTCTGTAAAAAAAAATGCTATGTGCTTATATAGAGCCCTTTAGAATTGGCTGAATCACAATTTAATAAGGCTGTAACTTGAAGAAGAAATATCCTACTAGGTAAACACAAAATATATTTTTGATATAAGTTTCTTGCATGACTACTGCTGAAGTGGAATGACAAATTGTCATCTGTTCAGCTGCATTTTCAAAAAAGAAAACACTTTTCCTACCTGCCTTTCCAGCCTGTCTATTCTTGTATTAAGCTCAGCTGAATACTTCAGTGACCCTTTAAATTGATTTTAAGTTATTTTTGAAGAGCATGAAAACTGGCTCAACATTGTATTAGCCCTTTTCCAAAGTGAATAATTTAGTATTGCATTCCTGTATTTTTAAGCAAATAAGTGGTTCGAGAATATTAATTAGCTGTTTTTTTTTTTTTTTTTTTAAATCATCATCCAATCTGCTGTCTGCCTGATGGCTTAAACAATGTCCCCCAGTGTTATAATGCAGTTAGACCCCCTTTCACACCCTTATCAAGTACTCTAAGTCACAAATATGCATATTAAGCCACATGTTTGCTTACAACAGTTCCAAATCTCTCAGGAATTATTTTCTGTAGAGAAAAAAGGCAAGTACAATGTATAGCCAGTTTTAATGCTCTTTAAGATGAAACCAACTTCCTCTTAGGACGACAGTGTTCATTTTAATTACATAGTAAAAGCTTACCATGCATAACAGATGTGTTTTAATAAGTAGATCACTGATTTTTATTCAACTACCACTGCGCAGTTAAAAAATAACTGATAACCTGCAGCCTTATTAAATTGCGATTCGGTACATTTAAAAGGGCTCTATATTAGCACACAGCATATTTGTTTACAGAAGTTTTTAGTTAGTGAAGACCTTGCTTTTGAGTAGAAGTTCACTAACTTAAAACTTCTATAAAAAATATGCTGTGTGCTTAAATAGAGCCCTTTTAAATTTACTGAATCGCAATTTAATAAGACTGCTGGTCTGTTGATATCATCAAGGACTTGTTTTGGCAGCCGCTGGTGTAAAGGATTATTTTTTCTTGTCTATTTACAACTTTAGCAGTTGACACATTAGGTTTTAGTAGAGACATCCACCATCACAAATTCTTTTTATTCTCTCTCACATCAGTAAAAAAGTCAAGAACAATACAAGCAGCCACATTAACTTTCAGTGTATTCTTTTACACCATTTTTATTGTATGGCGGCTGTTAATGCTTTATGGGACTACCCCGCAGTTTCATGAAAGACGTCCCTTCTACAGTTTGCTATTAGTTTTTTTATTTATTTTGCCTATTCTTCTATGGGATTGATTTGGATGATGCTGATGATACTATCACCAAAAAGCCAAACTGGTCCTTGAAAAAAATATAAAGAATATAGTTTTCTTTTTCAACCATGTCAATTAGGCAAATGAAAACAACTCTTATTTTTCAGATTAATTGAAAAGAAAAAATCCCAGTGAAGGTAACTAGGCTTACTTTTAAAAGCCAAAGTTTTTTTCTTCCCCGTTTCTTTACGTATAATTGCCACATTAATAAGTGGCATTAAAATCCCATAATACAGAATTGGCAGAATATCATTGCTCAATTAAAGAGAAAAGTGATGCCAACAAGAATTTTGCTTAGAGAGAAAAGTATACTTGGAAAACCTAAATCTCAGGTCAGCTAAGGTCTCCATCTTGTGCTCAGCCCTCATGTACTCCCAAATTTTCTGTTTGCTCAGTGACATCCCTATCACATTTCCTTTCATGGTTGTTAAGATAAACGTATTTGCGAACTTGAAGCTGCTATTGCGTATGATCTTTGATTAATTTTTTAAAACATAAATGACTTTATATTGTAGTCTTCAGTTCTGACCTAAAATGGTTTACAGTGCACAGCAGAAAAATAAACTTACACCAACAACAAATTAATCTTTCTTATCTGATTAGCCTGCGTTCTCCATTGCCAGTATTGTGGAGTACATTATTTCAAGGCTTTTGATTTGCTGGCGTTCACCATGCCAAATTTATTTAAAGGACCACAGTGGTCAGAATTTTTTCTATATGGTGTTTTGAATACGGTAACTAAACTTGATATGGGGCTACACATTTTTAGAAAGTAAAATAATATTAAACACAGGCTTTACATTTTGCAACTTTTATATGCAATTATTCTTTACTGCATTTTGTTTTCTTGTTTAAATGTTTGTTATTTTCTCAGGTGGATTTGACATTGCAAACTAATTGATCTTCCATTTAGTTCTGATGAGAACAGTGGCATTTGCAGCTGCCACATCCCCATTGTGTAGACAAGACTTGCACTATATTAAAGGTCTGCTCCTGAAAGCAAAATGGGAAATCTGATAGCAGCATAATTGCTTTTAAATGATAATAAATTAGATAATTTAGATAAAGCTATAAGTGTAGTTCTTCAAAAGAGGCTAAATTAACATAGAATTACAGTGGTCCATTAAAGAATGACCTTACAACTCCCTAAGATATCCCTCTGGCATTACAATGGTCCTTTAAGTCAACAACATTTAAATATGGCAACTGTTTTGGTTTTCAGTGGTGGGTCTTTTAGACTAGCACTAGTAGTTTTATAGTGTAGTTAAATAATACAGCACAGCTGCTGGTGGCCTTGCATCACTGAAAGGGTTAATAAGCTGTCTTTACTAAAATTGATTTATGTCCTCAAACAAGGATCTGGCCTTGCTCCTCTGAAAAGGGTTAACAAGGTAAATCATTTGGTTATTGCTTAACACAGTTAGCCTTTTCTGAATTGTTGGAACTGGGTCATAGAGGAAATTCCTAACTATAATTCCCCCAGAAAAGAAAAACTTGACATTTTGAAAATATTTTATTGATTGCTGCAAAGTTGGAAGTCTAATTACTGTTGTAGGCACTAAGCATTCTGTTCCTTGCTGACCTTTATCTGTGGCCAAAGTCAAGGTAACAAGCACTGTGAGAGGGAAAAGGGGTTTTGATAACAAACCAATTCTAAATTCCCCTAACAATGATCTATTTTTCATGCATTTATACAGTTTAATGTTTGATTGCAGAAACCTTGAGGCTGGTATTTATATCTTTATAGCAGTGTCAGTTAAAGTCTAACTAGGAAAAAAAAGTGTATATGCTTCTACTCTTTCCTTGTAGTTATCTTAAAAATGCATCTCATGCATAACTATATGACATCACCCAATAAAAGACAAGCAGAGAGAAAAGAAGCAAGATGCCTGTAAGAACTCAATTTAATGATGACTAGTATCAAATATCCAGAATGAAAGAAGTGTGAATAATTAATGTAACAAACTCAATGTATTAGTTACAGTTTTCCTATATGGAATAAAGTTTAAATAAAAAAAGTGGCAGTTTGGCAACATCTAGTCAGTCCATTGTACCCACCTGTAAACATTAACCAGGGGTTGGCAAAATATTATAATACTTAGAAGCCAGTAGATTTTCTCGATTCTTGGGAGGGAGCCCATTCTTAGAGATATGTTACCTGAAAAAAATAAAAAAAAATATAAAAAGCGATAATGTAATCTGTAATTTATTTATTTTTATATGCAATTATGAAAGATGTTGATTACACAGGAATGTTGTATCTGCATAATGGAAAGGTGTTATATTCACTAATGAAAAATTCATTAGTTTACAAGGAAACACCCTGTTGAGCAGATGATGCAAGATGCAAGTTTAGTAAAGAAAATGGAAGCCTGTAGTAAAGAATAATTGTATATAAAACTGCACATTATAAGGCTCTGCATTTTTTTTAACTTTCTAACAACATTTTACAAGTTATCAAGTTATTAGTTTTTCAAAACGCCATATGGAAAAATTGACCAAGGTAGTCCATTAAGCTTTATATATATCCCATGTATTCACCTATTATAAAAAACACTTAAATGGTCAAGGGAGACACAAGCTAGCGGGAGGAGTTCTGTGTCTCAGACAGAAACATTATATACACTTTGAGCAGTGGTTCATTAAAGGGCCAGTGTAAGCACCATATAAAGGGCTTATGAACTAGGAGTAGTGAGTTAAGCATTCCTTTGATCTAGTAGCCATTGTTTGAAAACTCATGCAACAACAACAAAAAAAGTCATCATTATTGGTATCAAGCAGGGCATGGTCACACATAAACCAAGCACATGGAAGGGAGGAAATATGTCAAAATTCCTGAACAATTACTACCAGATAACTTCAATGACTCCCATACAATTTAAGTCATGTGACGGGAGGGAGGCGGAGACAGAGCCAGCACATTAGATAGGTAACATTAATTTGAAGAGCTATTTAATTATTGATGGCCTACTATTGACTGTATAAACACGACCCAAGCATGATCCATTTAGGCTTATGTGAAATAATTGACACCACAACTGATTTTGGGAGATACACGGGCCACAGCTTTATTCATAAATAACCATTTTAACATAAACATAAAAACCTGTATATAATTTACATATTAACTTCCAGGGGGAGGAGCCCAGCCACGGACCGTGACCTCACGCATTGGGCCCTGCCCAAAGCCCCAATGCTTATATTAAGCACGCCCCCTGTGAGGTAGGGCCACAACCACTTAGACCAGTTAGCCGGGCAACTCACCTCCTGCCTAGCCAATCATAGACCCTATACAACAATAAATGCCACTTCTCCACTAACATTCTTTTATATATCTCTTTTCTCTTATATGAATATTTATTATATATCTATAAATATATATATAATTATATTCTTTCTTTTTTTTTAAATAAGAAGATAACAATAACAAAAAAATATTTTACACTCAACCAAATTAGGGTGGGATTTCAGCTGGAGACCGCGCTATACTGCAAGAACATGCGAATACGGGCGGAAGTCCCGCCCCCAATGCTTCCAATTGGCTGTTCAGCCTTACAGGCTCCGCTGGGTCACGCGACGCTACGGGCTGACCCAGGGAGCCTGTGCAGCCTCCGCGTCAACACACATCTCGAATTAACAAATGGTGAACTAAATACTCTCAGTCCTTTATCTGGCACTTGCTGACTTCTTATATTTGCTTGAAAAGGATCATACTCACAGAACTGTGCTGAGATATGCTTTGTGCTCACAAACTGTTGTTCCAGAGATACATATTTATTCTAAACTACAATAGCATTTGTTTTGTAAGGTGCCTTATAGCTTAGGAAGATGTATGTCCTTTTAATTAATTTAATTATGCTAATTTTGATACTTGGGGATTTTCCAATTGAGCTCACCCTGGGAAAATGAAATAGAATCTCCCTCTAGGGCTTTATAACTGAGTGTTTATGTGTGGATAATGGAGCAAGAATAAATGATCTACATTGATGTAACAAATAGGTATAAATATCAGTGAATTATCTGTGATCTGTACTCCTTACTTAGCTCCTGTTGCAATACATAGCTGGGCAGTTCCACATCTAATCATAGGCAGCAAGGAGCAAGCACATTCTTTCTGTTAGATACTTTCAATATTTGTGGAGTCTTACAGGCCATCAAATAAAACATGATCTTAAACCCTGAATATGTCAATAATGTGTGCCAATAGTTGCTTTGAGCTGATCAAGTCTACTTAAATACTGTTGAGTGAATTAACAGTGAGATAATTAACCTCTACCAGCTCCAGTTTTTCTGTCCAACTCTTAATCAACTGCTCGATAGCAATATATAAAGTAGGATATTTATAGTATGGGACAAATTCAGAAGAAAGACAAATCACCAAGAAATAATTCCATCTTCTGTCATCTTTATTTTTGTTTATTTATTTATCCTTTGACTGCTAAATGTGTCTTGTGTCTTTTTACATTAGCCAGTTGCAGTTGATCACCTTAAAACAAGTTCAGTAACGCTAAGATTTTTTTCTTCACTACAGTATCTGACAACATATTACCGTAATTATAGTTTCAGCTATTAACAGTCATTTTGCTGCAGGGAATTCCTGGATTTTTTTTTATTTTGTATTTTACTTAAACTGGCTCTTACTTAAATGCTTTTGTTTTAGTTTAAGTCTTTTAACTAGGTTACCTAATTAATTTTATCATTCTTAATGTAATTGTGATATAGAATTTACATTTTATTTACTTCTACAAAGTCCTCAGAGCAACAGATTCTCAATTTCTTGAACAACCCTCTTTCTTCCTGTTTACGTTCAGGCAGGCTGCCATCTTTCATATCTGTTAACTAAGCCCACACCCTCAGTTGATGGGTTTCATACTGTTTATGTCAGCATCATCTATAGTGCTCAATTTGTACTATAAAGTAAAAGGGGTATAGTTAATACACAAGGAGACAATTAATGCAATATATAAATACAATATTGGTGTGATTTAATGAGGATAAATGGGCGTGTGCATTAGGAAATGATTGCTATAAAGAACATAACTGAATGTGCTGAAATATGTTTTTGAATATAACATTTTTGCTTCAGATGGGTATACTTTTATTATATACTTTCTGTATATAAACCTCATCAGCAATTTTTACAGGACCTAAAATATGATGGTTCAATATCTGATACATAACCTCAAGTAAGCTGTAGAAAAATTACTGAATGAACATTATTTAGAAATCCATTCTCTGCTCTTGGAAACTGTACAACAGATACACAATTTTTTGTCACTCTGCCAAACAGATCTGGGATAAAGACAGCATGTCATAAAATTCAGTACCCTTGCACGCCACTGTTGGCCCAACTATAGAAATCCCTCACTCAGCACCTGACCCCCACACAGTAGAGAGCGTTACTAATCTATTGATATTGAAGAACACCCTCCATGTGAAAACAAACAGAAATGACTTTTGTACTCAAATGACAGTTTGCTTATCCAGTAAGAAACGCTCCTGTCAGAAGTCAGGCTTTCATCTTTAACAAAGGATAAGGGGCTCTCCTCTTTATTCCATGAAGGATCACAGCCCTGGCAATGAATGACACTAGCAAGTTCAACCTCCTTTTTCTCAACACTTTCTTCTGAGCTCCATGATAGATAAAGCAAGTTGATCATCATATGCACTTTAGAAAAACTAAAGGAAGGGAACACAATCCCTCGCATATACCCATATCCATTGCCGATTTCCAGTGGGATATGACTGCCAGCATGGATAAGACATGCCCTAGCAGCTGCTTAATGCTTACTGTCTGAAATTACATTAAAGACAAGGGACCTTGGAATCTTGACCTAAACCTAACAAAGCCAAACTATTTCTTTAGGCATTCGTTATCTGATGCCCATGGTTCCCTGAAGAAAGACAGATAAAAATACTGAGATAGTCCCCAAGGGGTCCAAAAGAGTCACAATCCCTGGCAATGTCTCGCTTGCAAGACTGACACCATCTGCCGCAACCAATAGCTAACGACAGAGAATTGGTTAATCTCATTAATCTCACACATCCTTGCCCTTTGGCTAATTACAGGATGTCCATCCTCTAAAAAAGTCTTCATTTCTTTATGCCTCACTTATAATTGGCTCTGATTGCAGTTAAATTGCGAGAAGCTAAAACAAATGAATTAAGCCTATATAGTACAATATATCCGTGCTGTTTATTATGTTTGCATTTCTTTTTAACTTGATAAATAGTAGCTTTTATTTAATTTAGTATCTACCAATCATAAGTGAACCTATCAACCAATATCTGTTAATTATTTATTACAATGGTGCACAGCTATCTTATTGCAGTATATGACTCGAGCTACCTAATTTTTTTCCATCCTGTTTTTTATGACATAGACATAACTTTTCTATATAGCTTTCCTATGAACCCCATTGAACCTAAAAGAAAGGTTAGTTCTTGTAATGTTTACTCTATCCTCTATCTATTTTTCCTCTGACCTTCATTCCACCTATCCCAGTTTTCTCCACCTTAAACCATTCTTTCCCCCTCACCCTCTCCTATTCCCCTCTCCACCCTTTCCTACCAAAAAAGAAGAGAAGTACTGGTGCACTGTGAGTAAACTTTTGTGATAAATAAGACTAGAAATATATTTTGGTGGATGCTTTTGTTAAGTTATAAAAATGCAAAATTGATATTGCTATACTGCCTGTTATGACTGCTAAATGTCTATTTGATGTAATATACACTTGTTTTGTATACCTGTAACTTGTTTAATAAAAATAATTATTAAACAAAAACACTATCACATATATAGTTGTGGACCAAGAACGCTGTTCGTAACGTTAGCGATAATGGTCACGCACTTGCGTCCCTCTCAAAACGAGGGACGACTGCGAAGCAACGCAAAGCGATGCGAGCCGTGTACGTCGCACGACATTGGCTAGATAAGTTTCTAAGGCGTTCATCTGCGAAGGCGAGCTGTGTACGGCGCAGGAGTTATGCTGGATGAGTGCGGAAGGCGCTCATCTGCGAAGCCTAGCGGAATGAAGCGAGCCGTTTACGGCGCAGGACTTGGGCTGAATGAGCGCCAAAGATGCTCATCTGCAAAGCCTTGCAAAGCGAGGCGAGCTGTGTACGGCGCAGGACGTAGGCTGGATGATTTGGGCTGTAATGAGTGACTAAGGCTCTCATTGCAGCCAGCGGCGCTGTCGCAATGTGAGGCGAAGCAGCCGGGCAGCACTCAGGCTGCAATGTGAGGGGCGCAACTGCGAGCCAATCGTGTAACTCTAAAAACCATAAAAGCCAAAAAAACTAAACAAATATAATATAACACACTCACACACAGGACAGAGGGAGAGCTGGGAAGCCTGGGAGTGAGGTTACAAGCGATTTTACGCCATATTTGTGGGTTTTCGTCAATCCAAAATCGGCTAAGCGAGGAAAATAATGGCGGCTGAAACTGCATGAAAACGAGGCTGAGCAAAGCCAGGCACGCAGGACTTAGAAAATACACAATGGCAAAGACAGATGCACACCAACAACGCTAGACCTTGAAAATAAAATAAAGCGCATAACACGCAAATATTCAGCAGACACACACAGGACAAACACACACAATGGCAAAGACAGTAGCACACCAACAACGCTAGACCTTGAAAATAAAATAAAGCGCATAACACGCAAATATTCAGCAGACACACACAGGACAAACACACACAATGGCAAAGACAGTAGCACACCAACAACGCTAGACCTTGAAAATAAAATAAAGCGCATAACACGCAAATATTCAGCAGACACACACAGGACAAACACACAGGGAAGGGACAGAGGGGAGATGGTGGAAAGAGACACTTGGCATTCACAAGCACAAAACTTGCAGGTTAACGAAACCTGCAATGAGCGGCCTGTACAGTAGGCGGGAGGAAAGGCTCGCAATGAGCAGCGAATTTATCACATTGCAGAAAAATGGAGGGCCCTGTTTTTGAGCTGAAGATAAGATTTGAGCATGTGCAAATACTGTAAATCCCCAACGAGTAATAACTCTTATCACAAGCTGGCTACATGCAGAGAAAGAGGAGGTCAGCACAGCTAATTCAAATTATTTTTTTAATAGCATTCAACTGCAAAAATACTGGATTTTAGTTCTTTGAATGATAACCATATCTTTCTATATCTCTTTATAATAATAAACGATAATAAAAATAAATATGCATGTAAACATTTTATGTAGGGACTTATTTTCTATGCCACTTAACAACAATTTAGATCAGTTTAATATTTACTGCCTTGACCTTTACTGCTATGACGCACTGATAGCCCTATGGGACCATCAAAGTATCATCCAAGACTAGGAGGGTCTGATTGCCATCACAGTCATAGCTTTTCAGTGAGCTTTATCACAGGCCTTGAATTCAGTATAATACCAATCTGACAATATCAAGATTGTTATATTCTATCAAATGTTTGACTGTTTTTCCTAGACAAATTATAGTGTAATCAAATTATATAGTGCATGCATTTCTAATAATGGTAACAGTGTATACTGTACTTTCCCCTATGTTATTATTATTTTTATTTTAACCTTCAATGGCACATTTTATTTTTGACATTTTGAACTTACTTTTCTATCATGATTGTAAATTTAACAATGTATGTCTGATGATCAAAATACATCTTTTTTATTACATGTCCATGTTGCATTCAAATTAAAAATAAATATGGCACAAGCCTTATTACGTATTTTAATACAATATGGTGGTTGGAGAAAATGGTATGTGTTAGAGAGTATAAGTTAGGGATATAAAAATATGCAAGGCAACCAATATTATATGAGACTAGAATATTGCCCATCAAAAAATGACGGCAATGAAAGTGTAAGTGAGCTAAGGGTGTTTGGTGTATATAATGTGTCTGATGTAGCGTCGTTTGTTTTCTATGTCGTGCGAGTTTTTCGTAATATGCGTAGCTGTTTGGTGGGCTTTTTCGGAATATGCGTAGGTGTTTGGTGGTGTTTTGCGTGTTTATGGTAGTGTTTTGCGTGTTTAGAGACCTTTAGCCTCGTTTTCGTTTGGTTCGGCAGCCATTTTTCTCTCGCTTAGGTGATTTACGGGTCTCTAAACTCTGAAATTTGTGGTTAAATGGAGGTGTAACTTCACTTGCAGAGGTCCTCGGTGCCCCCCCTTGCTGTGAGTAACTTTTTTATGTGTTTGTTGTTTGTATTTGTTGTGTTTGTAATGTTTTTGGTGATGCGCGGGTTGCGTCCTTGTTTTCTAATCTTGTAGGTGTTTTTCTGCAAATCCGTAGGTGTTTGGTGGTGTTTTGCGTCTGTAGACTGCTGTAGCCTCGTTTTCGTTTTTTTTCAGCAGCCATTTTTTCTTTCGCTTACAGAATTTGTTTGTGTCTAAACTGCTTTAATTTTATTTAAATTGAGGTGTAACTTTAGTTTTCGAGGTCCTGGATGCTCCCTCTTGCTGTAAGTAAGCTTTTTATGTATTTGTTGTGTGCATTTGTTGTATTTTTGATGTGCGCGTGTTGCGGCCGTTTTTTGCGTAATGGGTGGTAACGTATCTTGTATTTTGTTTGCGTTACGACGTAAAGTTTGCGAGGGTCGCTCCTTGCCAGCAACTGCTCAATGCGCAAGCCACGCCCTCCCGAGCCCGCAAGCTTTAGCAACAACTCGTATGCTCACTATATATGTGATGTATATTGAAATGGGAGAGAGAAAGAGCCTGTACAAGAAAAGTCAGCCACTCAAGCATAAACAAGCATTGAGACAGACAGCCAAAAGTGTGAAGAGACAGGCAAAATGGCTGACAGACAGCAAATACAGGAAGGGAGGGATAAAATGGCAGGGGAGTGGAAAGATATAAAGGGAGAACAAGGAGATGAATTATCAGAACAAGGGGAGAGAAATAAAGCCAAGAAGAGGGGGGAAGACAGTGCAAGGGGACATCAGCCAGGTAGGGCAAGGAGAGATGTAGATAGGCAGGGTAAAGGATTATATATATGAGGTGCAAGAGGAATGAATAACACAGATCAGAGTGCAAATTGACAGGGAATGCAAGTGAAGAGAGATAGAACAAGTGGAGAAACAATGCTGAAAAAGCTATAGCAAAAGAGAGAGCCAGAGAAAGGGATGAGAGAAGATTAGCATCAACTGAAAAATATACAAATTTGTTGCCAGTACTTTGTGTAACACACATTAGAGTAAAGCATCATTTTGATTTAATCCACTACACTATTAGGCAATACATGATTTTGGTGTTAACGCTGCAGTTAAACAGTAGTCATAATACAACCCCCTTATCAATGTTTTACAATAGCACTGACATAAATAATGGCAAATTAATATTTTCTTATGTCCTAGGACATAGATTGCAAAATTGCGTCTGAAAGCAGCTAGAGAACATTTGTTTCCTTGCTGTACTTTCCAGGACAGCTCCCATCAGCACTTCACGTATCCGTTGGCTCTCTAGCACTCTGCTTGTGCCCAAGTAAACACTGAGCTAGGAACAGAACTTGGCTAGTGATGCAAACGGACATTGTCAGTACTGTCCACCCACTGGATGCAGGACATTGAGTGAAGTACAATAGACTGTGGTATGGGTATGATTCTGGTATCATACAGGCAGTACAATTGTATAAAACAAAGAGATACTGAACAGAGTAGCACAATGTCGCATTATCTCAACCACTTGACATAAGAAAAGGGCCACTGTGCTCTTTGAAGAACTACACACGAAAATAGACAAATACAATGTTAAAAAAATAATACCGTCTCTGATTATATAAATATGCTGCTGTGGGATCTGCCATTTTAGTTTCCTCAGGCAGGTGGAGACTTTAAATACATAGGAAGTTTATGTCTGCACAATAGGATCGTAGGAATATGACATCCAACAGGACTAAAGTGTAGCTTGGTAGTAACATCATGCACGAAAGCAAAATGGATCCCTTAAGTAAAGAATAATTGTATATAAAAGTTGCTAAATGTCAAGATTGATTTTATGTTTGCATTAAAAAATATTTTCCCCAATATAATATTTAGTTATCCAAAAGATGGCCACAGTGTTTTTTTTAACTGACTAATATTTTGAAAGAAATATTTATATATTTAAAGGGACACTAGCACAGTATTCGCTCTGCTGGGGGCATGAAGGAGTAACCGGGTAGGTACATAGTTGTACAATGTCTGCTTGTGTGTTACTTGCTTCTCAAGCCGTGTGGCGCTTATTATTAGTTTGTTGAAGCATCTACATAAATCAGACTGGAGAAAACACTTTTTAGCATATCAAAAGGAGGTGGACATTATTCTGAACATACAGATAATTATTTTTCATATACCTGAACACCTGAAATATAGTAACGAAATTACATTTAAGATTTGTTTTTCATATATATATATATATATATATATATATTTATATATATATATATATGCACAAACTACCCAACAGAGGAGTTCAAAAGCTAAATGTATCAGCAGAAGTACAACTCTTGCAAGTGCTTTTATGGTCATGAAGTGTGAATGGCATAAGCAATGATACCTGTTATGGTATAGCTGAGCAATGCAGGCTTTAATCCACGTCAAAATGTTTTTCTATGACCTGTGTTAATAGAGACCCCTTTCTTATATTAAAGTTTCCTATAGGTTTTAAGTATTTTGTAGACATTGTTTATGATTTACATGGTGTCCCTTCCTGGTTGAGACAACCTCACCTTGGAGCTGCAAACTGAGAGACCTATTTAGAGACCTATTGAGTTGGATATAAGTCACTGGATGACTGGATACTTCTGGACATCAGGCACTAAGTGACCTGGCTCTATAAATAAAAACACTGCTGTTGGACACATTAAAAACAAATATTAATTTGCAATGATTTTAGCTTCTGTACTATGTAGTTTATATTATAATTATCCTTTTTTTTAATTATGAGACAGAAAAAAATGTGCACTTCACAATGAAATCCAACTTTTTAAACCCTGGAAAGTAATTACTTAGAATTACCGTACTAAAGAATGGAAAGAATAAAGCAGAACCTCATATTCAAGGCCCAAATAGAGCAGAGGATTTTTTTTGTAGAATTTCTGATCTGACCTGCCCTCATGCACAGAGTCTATACCTTAAATTGCAAGTTTTACTTACAAAACTTGAACTTATATGGAAGAGTTCACTGCTAGAAGTTTAAATATATGTATAAGTTTCAGTCATTTTCTTTTATTGCTGCAAGAGCAGTGTATGTTAGGTGACTTGAGCTGCTGAAGAATACAGATACTTGAAAGTAACTGTCACAGCTTAGAACTCCAGCTTGATTGGCTCTTGAACTTGAGCTAATCCTTGAACTTTTGGCCCATGTCAGATCAGCATGCTCAGTGCCAGTAACAAAAATGACAGTGTCCGCTCTCCACAAACATGGCGGAGTAACAGGCAAACCAGTTTCATAACATTTACACAGATAGTTAATATTCTTTGTAAGTGCGGTTTAATATAAAAGGAAGGTAAATTAAAAGGAACTTCACGTTTAAGTGTGCAACATAGCATTACTCCATCACAACTGATTGTCTCGTTCATTTGTGTGGTTAATACATTAGAAGGCACAGTTTCACTGAAGCTTAGTGCATTCCCAGCCTTAACATTTTATTCCCGTCATTTTTGACGGGCAAATAGCTAGTATTATAAAAAATATCCAAATTCAAGAAGTGACAGCCTGTAGCTAACTCGACCTACTGGTCTCCAACTAGACAGTCACTTATGGAGGGACTGCTCTTATGTGGAACACAGACACACACAAACAACATTTATCTATATAGATAGGTACATGTATATGTGTATGTGCAAGTTGAATAAAATAGTGCAAGAGATCATGATAGAGAAATGTAAATTCATTGTGCAAGAATAAAGTTTTCTTTTTAGATCATCACATTTCCTTTACTCTTCTTTTATCTCTTGTTTTACTGTAATTAATAAAAAAAGGTTTCTGATATTAATATCAATATACAAAAATATACCATATATATGTTTTTGTTTCTCATAATACGGCAAGTTTAAGACAAAATATATATATTTTTTTTTGCACTTCTGCATAAACATGCCAATTTAACTCCTGGAATCAAAATGGAACATCAGTGGTTAAACACAATTAGCTCAGTTAGTAGTGACATTTTCTTATGAGCTGTTATGAAATACTACTCCTCATTTATGTGTCCCCAAATTTAAATTTAATTATTGGCAACATAACACTGAAAGTAAATGTCACTGTTAATCGCACACTTATATTTATTTTTACAAAGAATTTGACTTGAAGTTCTTTCCTTGCAATGTGCGTCATAACTTGTTGGTAAGATGGATTACAGATAGGCCTAATACTATATGAAATTATGGCTTGTGATTGCCAGTGTATCCAATGACAGTTGTTCTGTTTCTTTTATAGGGATTTTCAACAGCTCCAAGTTCACCTTCTCTGAATTCCCGTCTTGGCAAAATGGGTGCTTCACAATCACTTAATAACATCTCAGGAGCTGGCACTAAACAGGAGGTAAAAAAGCGCAGGGCGCCTCCCCCACCACCTGCAGCATCCAAAACAGTGGGTACAGAGAAAGTGCTGAAAAACAAGACACCAGATCAGGTGAGACGTTACTTAGAACGTATTTAGGGACACTCACAGATTTGTTTTTTGTTTTTCTGGGACACTTAGTTTAAATCAGTATTAGTTTAAAGGGACATTGAAAGCATTTTGTGCTAGCTGCATCTGTCTATCTATCAGCGCTACGGAATATGTTGACGCGTTATAAATAAACTATAATAATATCTATCAAAGGAGGTATTACAGAGATTTTTTTTATTCAAATATTCAAGAATTCTGAGTCAACCTGTCATGTTACTATTCCAGTATGTCTGAAGATGGCACCTGACATCCAGTGACTACTATTTATACTCACAGGACACATATTCCAGGAACATTCCTAATACTCATACCACTGAAAGAGTAGGAAAATTGTTGTGCTTAATAAACAGTTCTTAGAAGTTTATGCCATGGTGGCCAATAAGCCATAATAGTGTGGAAGCCAATAATAAAATACATATGATATAAACAGCAAAGTATGTGCATTGTATCTTCAGTGGATCCAGCCTAGACAAATACTGGAAATGTGGTTAAAAGGAGACGTTATTGAGAAAGATACTACTTTCTGCACTCAGGAATTGGACAGTCTTAATAGGTTTGGACAATTTCTCAGATGAGTAGTATGATTTAGGATCACATTATTGCATGAGATGGCTATACACGTGAATATTAATATAATCAACCAGATTGGAAACGATAAAGTGAAATATTAATAACATTATCAATTATTGGTCTTACTTGGGAACTTTTAAAGATGATGAACGTAGTATATAGTTTGTCAAAATTATTAGCTCATTTAGCAATTTTGATGCTATCAACAACCTTTTATTAAATAATACAGGATATGTATGATTTCTTAGTCAAGCAAAGGTGTCTTCATTGTAGCATGCATGTCAGAGCCTCCAAGCATCAAAAGTACATCAAGGAGGGACTCAGCTTGCTACCTTCCTGTAGAAGCTTATATAGCAAGTTACACATATCAATACGTTTGAACTTATGTGACTGGATAGAAGCAATGAGGAAATATATTTGGACATATATGACTGGTTTATACCATACATGAATATAGCTTGTATACAACATAAAAAGGTGGTCGATAATACTGATGCACATATTCAAATACATGTGGATTTTAGATAAGAAAAGCAAATTATATGAGAAACTAAATTTAGATGAGCAATAAAATAACGTGTAGATATATGTTAAAGAGTGGATACAAAACGGAGACAATTAGATCAGCCACTTTTGCGTAGAGCAGATTTTCAAGCTATGTTACTACCAGCCTTTCCCAAATTATCCTCTCATGGTGAGATAAATGAATAATTAGACAAAACATAACAGAGATGTCTATCTAATTTGCCCATTTTACCATCTGTGGAATGTCTATGCCTAATTTCTTCTCATGGCAGCCATATTTATATCCTAAGCACACTTGAACATCCATCCCACTGGAAGGATGTTGCACCTATCTACCACAATTTCATTAAGAGAGTACTTTTTCAAACTACTCAAAAGCTCTCTAGTATATTGCCACAATTTAATGAAAGTCATATCTAAGTGAGCTGGATTAAAACATGTCTGCTATCCTTTGGCAAAAAACAGTTTATGTGCAGCACATCTCATAAAACATTTTATTTTGATTAATATCTAAAAAACCCTGTAATGATTATGTTGACACCTCCAGGGGGTGTCTACACAGGCACCCGATCCCCACCCAATCAGCATGCAGCATCAGGGGAGCAATATTAACCCACTATTTACCTTCTCGTGCTTGCTCAGCCTATCTCCTTGCAGCTTCCTGTCTCTATGTCAGTAGCAATACATAGCACATATCAATGATACATTACATATCCCAGGCTGCTTTACACCACAAACTGGAACCCAGCGTTAATTAAAATGGTTTAGCTAACCTCATTGGCCAAAACAAATCATTTTAAATCTGATGCTAATTTAGCCTGGGTTTGGAGGGTGTTAACCCTGATTTCCAACTGTCAGAAATTACAAGCGATTTTGCTGACTTCAATGTAAGTGTTGAAATTATTATTTTGGGATTTTTTAATGCAAACATTTTTTTGCATGCACTACTTATACTCCTCTATCAAATGCATTCATAGTCCAGCTCACGTAGATGCCTTTAAGGGGCCAAAGTGTTAGACAGTCATAAAAACATTGGGCATAAAACATTTTTAGAGAATATCAGGATTTTGAATACTCTTTTATGAATAGACAAATGCGTTTAGTCTTTGTTACATTACTTCCTGAAAGCTGGATCACGTGGGTGTGTTTTTATATCTCAATGAATAAATAGTACATTTGTGCTCACATTTGAACGTCTAAAACAAGTTAAAAAAAACTTGTTTCATGCCCAGAATTCAGAGAAATACAGTTATTACTGCATTCTGGGAACCTGGGCAGGGACATGCAAATGTACCCACAAAGTCTTCACTCTTGCAATCCATAAAATCAATTCAAATGTAGGTTCGCTTAAGCATATGCTTGCTGTATCAAACAGCTTTGAACAAAGCTAGGGTTGGATTATACACAAGCTAGGAATCTCACCAACATACGGCCATTTAATGGAAAGCGGGTTGGGGAGGTGGGACCATGAAGAGATCAGATGTCTTTGTTCCATAATTATATCTGATTGAAAGTGACACCATATTCCTTCCCCTTACAGACCCAGGAGCCTAGGCAGCTTGTATCAATAGATGCAAACATTACTCTCCAGAAATGTAAACATCGCACACAGCTTCCATTGTCCAGCAGTAGCATCATCATTTGTCTTATTTGTAAACTAACATTACAACTTTTTTTTTTATTTTTCCTTTAAATCACCTACAAAGATCAATAAGTATAATACAGAATAAATGACTGCTAAGCTAACATTGTGACTGTGTAACTTGGTACACTGAATTACTGCCTTCAGCAGCAAATATGTATTTGACCCCAGTTGATCAGTGTAAATATTGCCCATTACATTTCCTTTTCCATATGGCATTTTCACATAGAATTAGAAGTCTGCTTGTTATGGGTTATGGGAAAGAAATCAAATGTTATTTTTTTTCATGCAGGGAAGAACGTCAATTCCTTATTAGTGGGCTTCCTTAAACAGATAACATGTTTGTTTGGGACATTTTATTTATGTGCTACTGTTGCTAACAGGAAAATCCTGAAAGGGGAAGACAAGTTTATATTTTTAGTGACGCATGAGAAAGATAGCTTTTTAAGGGTCAGGAGATACTTAATTATATTTTCCTCTTCTAAATGGATTTCCTTAAAGCAAAAACAAAAAACATATCCCAGACAGTATGTTCATTTTGGCTTCCTGGATATTTGTAAAAAGTCACTTATTTTGTGCTTACTCAAAGGGTCATTGAAAGTATTTTTCTTTGTTACATGGGAAATAGGATATTTGATAATGTGCCACTTGGATGATGCTCTCCAAGCAGGTCTAGAGGCAGGCAGCTTATATGAGTATACAGTGGCCCTTTACACCCCTACTTTTAAGGAGAGATTTATGATAGATAAGACAATTATTTCTATGAACTAAGATGAGTTATTTTTACCTGTGGATTGGGGCTTTTCAAATCATATTCTACAAAGAGATTCCATTGAGGCTTTATTGAACACCATAACGTGTGGGGGAAAAGTAAAGACACTTCTTCCCAAGCTATATGCCAGGAACTGAGGTTATAGTTTGCCTTGATCTTTGTTTTAAACAGCAGTCCAGATTTTGCACTCTTACATAGAGAAACAAACATTTATTTATACATAGTAAATTCTAAACCATACTATAAAGACAAGTAATATCATTAAGAAACAGATAAGGTGTGTATACTACTTTGAGACATTTATATTGATACCAGATAATGTATGCATAGTCTATGCCTATAATTCACAAGATTACATATACCTCCAAGTTATTAATACATGGACATTAGAAGTGACCTTCAGTCACACTATTTGAAATGCTGATTTTTTTATTGCATTGCTTTACAGTTGATCACAGGCAGCTTATCTGTTTATATTTATTGATTCTCTAGTTTTTTTCTATATGTAAACAACAATCAAAACAGTCAGTGAGCTCCTATTGAGTAGTATTGGTACAGGGCTCTATATAAATAATTCTAACAGAGATATTTGATAGCACTGATATCTATACACTAACACATTTTAATGTAATTATGTCACATGTTGAATACATTTTATATTTTACTAGCGACTTGCCCCTAGCTCTCCCACCCTCTACTTTACTGTTGTATCTTCCTCCCTCCTCTCCCCCCCTGTGTCTCTTCCCCCTACTCTCTTCCCCTACTCTCATTCCCCTGTGTCTCTTCCCATCCTCCTCTCCCTCCCCTCCTCTCCCTCCCCTGTGTCTCTTTCCCTCCTGTGTCTCTTCCCCACCTTTCCCTCCCCTGTGTCTGTTCCCCCTCCCCTTTGTCTCTTTCCCACTCGACTGTGTCTCTTTCCCCCTCCCCTGTGTCTCTTTCCACCACACCTGTGTCTCTTTCTCCCCTGTGTCTCTTCCCCCCTCCCTCCCCTGTGTCTCTTTCCCCCCCTCTTCCTCTCATGCGTCTCTTTCCCCCTCCCCTGTGTCTCTTTCCCCCTCCTCTGTTTCTCTTTCCCACTCGACCTTGTCTCTTTCCCCCTCCCCTGTGTCTCTTTCCACCTCACCTGTGTCTCTTTCCCCCCGTGTCTCTTCCCCCCTCCCTCCCCTGTGTCTCTTTCCCCCCCTCTCCCTCTCATTGGTCTCTTTCCCCCTCCCCTGTGTCTCTTTCCCCCTCCCCTGTGTCTCTTCCCCCCTCTCCCTCCTCTGTGTCTCTTCCCCCTCCCTGTGTCTTTTTCCCCCTTGTCCCCCCCTGTGTCTTTTACCACAACTCCCTCGTGTCCCTTCCCCCCATTTCCATCCCCTGTGTCTTTCTCCCTCCCCTGTGTCTCTTCCCCCCTCCTCTCCCTCACCTGTGTCTCTTACCCCTCCTCCCACTCCCCTGTGTCTCTTCCCCCTATTCTCACTCCCCATGTCTCTCCCCCCTCCCCCTTCCCCCATGTGTGTCTTTCCCCTCCTCTCCTTTGTGTCTCTCCCCTCCTCCCCTGTGTGTGTCTCTTCCCTCCCCTGTGTGTCTTTTCCTCCCTTCTTTGCCTTCCGTCAGCTAATGCACCTGCGCACGGCTCTGACGCAATGCGAATGCACATCCCGGCGCAGTGCACATGCACGCCCCGACGCAGTGCGCATGCGTGGCTAACTACGCACAATGTCCTTACACGCAGCTCTGATGCAATGCGCATGCTAATGCCACACAATGAGCATGCGCGCCACCAACACAGTGCTCCGATAAATGCGCATGCGCAGGGCTCTGCGATCGATTGGTTGTCAAACTGCAAAGCGTGATGACGAATCGCAGTTTGACAATTATAATATGTGATTCAGCTAATATGTACATTATTTATATATAAAAAAAAAAACACTAAATATCAATGAACATGTCGAACTGTATTACATGATGCGGTCAGTGTCAACATGTCAACATTAACTTCCCACCTGTGATGCGGTGGAGAATAGTGATACAAGTAAACATTTAACAGGCAATTATAGATCATGTATTGTTAGAATGTAAAACAAAGGACAAATATTTACTGTGATTAAATAGTAATTCCCAAAATGGTTGCTGTGTTTTTCACATTATGACTTCATATCTTTCTCCACATTGATCATGTTACACTAGAGACGTATTGGCTGCTTGGAAGGGTTAAGGTAGAGAGATTTAGCAGTCAGAGGTTAACACTGTCACCACTGCTTCACTCCCCAACAATAATATGGGCCTAGCCAGCTCCACACAACTATAAGCATCAAACAGTGTTTATTTTATGGGCCTATGGTAATCCATTAATTATTTATACATTTTGTCCTCTATCTCCTTTCCTAGCATGACATTTGTTGTTTGTTTAGTTGTGTCCAAATCTATGTGACCCCATCGACCTCAGCACAACAGGTACTACTGTTTTGTCTCCTGTAGTGCTTATTCATTGGGTTATCTTGGCAAAGATACTGGAGTCGGTTGCCAGTTTCTTCTCCAGTGGATTGCGATTTGTCAGACCTCTCTGCTATGACCTGCCCATTTTGGGTAACCCTACATTGTATAGCTCACAGCTTCACTGAGGTCACCACAGCAAAGTAGCGATCTAGAAGGGGAACATGAAATTGGCTCTGGGAAAATACAGAAAAGAATATCTATAAGAGAAAAGGAGGATCTTTTGGAGGGTTTTTACAGACTATACTATATAAGTGTATGCAATCATATAGTATAACATTTATACACAACAATTTTTTAATGTATTCATGTTTTAGCATTTTAGTTTTGTTTGAATAATTCTACTTTATTACTGACACCATATGCCCTTTTCCTTTCAAATGTTGCCCACATTTCCTCAAGCCTCTCACATCATTGCTTGCAGCATAGAGCTTTACTATCACAGTGATTAAAAATGGGTGACGTGATCTGCACTATTGACGACCATGATGTAACATCTTTTTATATCTCATGATATAATGGGAAAGGATTACTGCAAGGGCTGCCAAGTTTTAAAAGCAAGATTAAGGGAGAAAAAATACTATTATTTATGTTTAATTGTATTGATCATTGGTCCCAGGCAAGTTCAGAAGAAAAAAAGAATTACATTTATCGTCTTAGATTGTTATCCAGTCTAAGAAATATAAAAGACGAGACTGGAAAGAACAGACAATAAATTTTACTTACGTGCAGCTTGTAACTGAAATATTAATTAAGACATCTGAAAAGAAGGAAAGCATGTTTATTTTAATACTGCAAAATTATTATTTTTTTAGTTATTATACATGAGCAGACTTTTTTTTAGTTTATATACTACCTTAGGCTCCATGAAGGGAAACATAAGTCTTAAAGTGACACAGCAAAGGCCCCACTTATTGCAGAAATGAAAAAAGTTCACATATAAAAATTATAATGGCAGTCAGTTGCTATTATAGGGGAAGGAGTGTGTATTATAGGGGGAAGGAGTGTGCAGTCTGACACAGTCATCTCTTCCTGTTCCCTACTTACCCACTCCTCCCTATAGTGAAAGCTAAAAAAGCAAAGCACCATGACCTACCTCTCATGAAGTGATGTAACAAACACAAAATGAATTTTTGTACTCATAAACAGAGTCTTCAAAAAATCAAACTCCTTCCAAAAATGTCCATCGGTGTGTAAGCAGTTAATGTTATTAGTTTAATACATACTGACAAACAATTGTATTTTTCCCCTTGAACTACAGTGGTCCTTTAAATATCTGTGATTGATATAATTTATCCAACTGGACATGCTTATTTGCTGTGTCATCCACCTCTGTGAGAGTGAAAAGATACTCCTGTATAGATCATTTATGCTTAAAATACCCAATTTTTTAACAACCAATTATTAATTAGATTATTTACATGTGTACTTTTCATTTTGACAATAACCAGGGCTTTTGTTGTGCAACTTTAAATTACAATAATGCCATATCATATTGGACATTGACATATGTTTACTTTTACACTTATGAGAGGCTTACAATGAAACTTACTTTGATCTTGTTTATCTATTTTATTGCATTGCTCTGGTAGAAATGTCTGTATTAAACTCCGACATAGATAACAGATGGTTAGTGCTGATAAGTTTACACTAACACATTTCATGTCATTTTTTATTCTGTAATGAAAATCTGTTACGGTAAACATATCCACACAAATATAACACTGGCAAGCACTGTTGGGTTCGCTCATTTTATAGAGCCAGGAGGCGGTTAGACTAAAAATGTGTAATGGGTATTACATTGATAATGTAACAGCAGAAAATTAAAAATATGGCAGAAAATAGAAGTAATTCATTATATGTATTGTAAACAAGTAATACTTAACTCTACAAATGTGTTTACTAGGAATGTTCCCTATAGAATTCAAATTTGCAGATAAAAAAACTATTAGCAACAATATTTAGTGCTGTAAAATGACAAATTAGACCTCAAAAGCATTTTCATAGAGAAAAAGATTTGAAACAGCCTACTTGGACTAATAAAGACTAACATAGTTGTTTACATAGTAGATAGTTACATAGGGCCTCATTCTATTATCGGCCGCAGCCGCTGCGGGGCCGCAAGGACCGTCCGCAAGCTTTCCGGCTATTTTATTCCCCTCCGGCCGGGGACTCCGGCAGGCTTGCGGCCGACGCCTTGCTATCTCTTGCGGCCGATCGCGCCGGAGGAAAGCCTTTGATCTAAAACGGCCGCAAGGAAATCGGCCGTAAGAAAAGCCTGGTTGCGATTCTATTGCTCCGGGAACCCTGTCTGCAAGGCTAAAAACGAGCCGCAGCTTACTTGCAGCAAACAGGTCCCGCTAGCACCAATTAAGCACATAAAATAGCTCAAATAAAGCCATCCTGCACTTTGAGAAGACTATAAAGTGATTTTAGGTGTTAGAAAAAATAGCACATAATTACCCTATACTCAAATCCGTAAAATATTTTATTTTTAATATACGTAAAATATACATGTAAAAAGTCCATAGGGCTTGGAGCACCTCAGACACGCCCACGCCGCAGCCGGAAAATAAACAGTTAATTTGAAATCGGTCCTTTAAAGATGGTTAACTGGTTATTTGGAACCCAAGAGGAACAGTTACGAAAGCAGAGTTACTAATAAAATATTACCTTACTAGAGGGTCTGTGATTATTCAACCGATGCGGCCTGTATTTGGCTGGAACACCCAATTGTAACTAAGACCAGTCTATGAAATTAAAAGATGGAAGTGGGCACTGAGTTTTAAATATAACATGCCATGACTTCATCTCTAGTTAGATATCATGTCCAGTTTATTTACATTTTAAACTCTGTTAAAAAGGCTTTTATATTAATTAAACAATCTTAGAACTAATAGACCAATCTTATAGGAGATTAGATCTGTCCTTTTAATTACATTTTTTTTTTTGACTAGAGTTCTATTAGTCAGACCGACCTTGTACAAAGGTTACCAATAGACGACTGTGAAGCCAAATATATTGTACTGGGAGCACTAGAGGAAGCAAAATCCAATTGTCAAAACAAACATTCTTTGCCTTTTGTAGACGTTCTGAAGGATGTGAAAGGGCTCTGCACAGACTGACTTCCTGAAGGGGATGTAATCGGCAGAGAAATAGTGAGACAGAGCGGACTTAGGAAATCATAGCTATTTTAGTCATTTAACAACCCTGTTTGTTTATGGGTAACTTCCTACCTGTCACATCCAGTTAAATCCGTTGATGTGCTTGATGAAGATTAGGATTTTATTAATTTGTAACTGCCATTGACCTTGACATTTCAACAAGAACATGTGGAATGAGACCAGTTGTGACGGCAGAGAAATGAACCTTACTCTTTCTTTCTAAAGTCATTCTCAGAGGAGAACCAGACTGAAGTTTGTGACTTAAAATCGTGCTTGAATTAATTTGGTCACACTGAATATTACAGTTAAAGGACCACTGTACTGCATTTATAAGTAAAGCTCATGTGTTTATTTGCTCGGCATAGGCTATTAAAACAAAAGGCTGTTTAAAATAAATAAAAGTTAACTTTAAGTTTTTTTTTATGCTTTCTGTTTTCACTTTAAGCTAAGCTGGCTATTTCATCCTTATTGTGTCTATCAGGGGCATGGCCATCTTGCCTGTGTGATGGACTATCATGGATCTTCGAAGCAGGTTGGGCTGATGTCACTGGCCTTGCCACATGGTATCATTAGCTTTCCCCACTGCCCACACAGAGCTAACAGCTCTATTGTAACATTCTTGCAGATCCTTCATTGGCTCCACCCTGTTACAGTACATGACCCATCATAGCCCGCCCCCTTTACTGAGCATGCTCAGTCTGAAGCAAACCTAAACTCGTCAGCCTTTATTTTCGTCCAGCCGACAGGAAGATGTTGGCCATGCCCCCGATTGACAGGTAGAAGATACACGGCAATACTTAGAGAGAAAACACAGAGTTTAAAATCTAAGAACATTTTTAAACTTTTATTTATATTTAACTACATACTATGTTAACGGCCTATGCACAGAAACAAACATATGAGCTTTACTTGTAAATGCACTACAATGATCCTTTAATGCAGTCCTATAGAAGAGTGGCTCCCTGGTCCCTGGCTTCCAGTTTGTCTCCAGTCAAATCAACAAGTCCTTGTTTTAGACTATCCCTATCTCAGGACAGGCATACATACACATCTTTGCCTGTTGAAGTGACTCATGGTCAAAATGCACCATTATAAAATGTTATTATTAAAGCCCCACTCATGTCCAAAACTTTCCATGATCCTTTTTAAAGAATATGTCTTACACATTACCAAAATAATTATGCATGTAAAATTTTATTAATTTAATGAAATTGCCAATAAAGTATCACTGGACAGGTGAAAAACATTGTGTTTCATCCACTCTTGATTATTATTTGATTACATTCAGTTCAATGGGAATAAAGCACACTGAGTTGTAATCCGTCAGACATAAGATGCATTGCCCTTTGTTTCCTGTAACATGGCCAGACAGAGGAGAACAAAACAATCCTATGGTGTCTCGCTTTAATGTAATTAATCTACATTATCAACCACTTATTTTTCATACTAAAATACTTTTAAAATGCACATTTTAAACATTCTAAAACTTATTTTCTGCATGAAAAAAAGTATTAAGTAAAACCTGTGAAACTTTAGGAAATGCATAGATTTAGTCCAGGGGTCCTTGATGGTAAAATGTCCTTACTGCCCACCCGTTGGTTACATATATCATATGACCCTAGCTATGTATCACCCTGTACTTAGTAGATAGTGATCTGGTCCTGACTGTTGTCCCTAGACTCTCTCACCAGCTCTCCAATCGTTGTGCTGTGGGTCTCTTTCGTGTGAATCTACCACTAGTGGGCGTTAGGGACCAGGTTGACTACTACTGCTTTAGTCTGTAGATCACATTGGCTGGCAGAGGGCAAGCTCCCAAGAGCAAGTAAACATCTGAATACGTTTTTGTTGAGACCTTTATTTGAAAATAAGAACACACACTGTGACACATTGTCAAATGCACTCTATCTGATAAACAAAGATGACACATTTTTAAATGTCCCATTAAAGGCTGTTTTTTACTTGCTTATCATTCAATATATATTTTATCTATTAGCAACTATAATATTGTAACATTTTATAAATATGTCTTTTATGTCCTTTAAATCACATCCACAAGCAACACACTGACTAAGCACATACCACTACCAATTACCGTATATACTCGAGTATAAGCCGAGGCACCTATTTTACCACAAAATACTGGGGAAAATTAGTGACTTGAGTATAAGTCGAGGGTGGGAAATGTGCTGCCCCCTGTGTCCCTCCTGTGCCCTCTTTGCCCCCCTCTTGTGTGCCCTTTTCTGGTGTCCCACCCCCCCTCTCTCCCCTGTGTCTCTTCACCCCTCTCCCTTCCCTGTGTCTCTTCCCCCCTCTCCCTAACCTGTGTCTCTTCCCCCTCCCTTATCACCCTCCTCAACCCCCCTCCTCATTCTCAACCTCCTTCCTCAACCCCCCTCCTTAACCCCCCCTTCTCATTCTCAACCTCCCTCCTCAACCCCCTCCTCATTCTCAACCTCCCTCCTCATTCTCAACCTCCCTCCTCAACCCCCCTCCTCATTCTCAACCTCCCTCGTCAACCCCCCTTCTCATCCTCAACCCCCTCCTCAACCCCCCTCCTCATCCTCAACCCCCTCCTCAACCTCACCCCCCCTCCTCATCCTCCCTCCTCATCCTCCACCTCCTTCCTCATCCTCAACCTCCCTCCTCAACCCCCCTCCTCATTCTAAACCCCCTCCTCAACCTCCCTCTTCAACCTCAACCCCCCTCCTCAACCTCCCTCCTCATCCTCAACCTCCCTCCTCAACCTCAACCCCCCTCCTCATCCTCAACCTCCCTTCTCATCCTCAACCTCCTTCCTAAACCCCCCCATCCTCATCCTCAACCCCCCATCCTAAACCCCTCCTCCTCAACCTCAACCACCCTCCTCAACCTTTAACCCCCCTCCTCATCCTCCATCATCATCCTCAACTTCCCTCCTCATCCTAAACCCCCCTCCTCATGTGGTACGCTGGTGTGGATTATTTTGCGCTCTTGCTAATAGTGTATTTTGTACCTCGTACAGGTTTTTGTAAAAGTTGTATGTGCTTGGCGGTGTTTTGCGGGTTTAGGGGTCATGTAGCCTTGTTTTAGTTTTTTGGGGGGGGGGCATTTTTGCTCTCACTTGGGGGATTTTCGAGTGTCTAAACTCTGTAAATTGGACTTAAATTTACTTTCAAGTTGACTCCTAGACGTCCTGGCTGTCCCCCCTTGCTGTGTGTAATGTTTTTTTTTTTTGTGTGTGTGTATATTTTGTGTTTTTTTTATGTTTTTTGCTGTGCTCGGTTCGGCCGTTAAGTTTGTATTTTTGCGTGTTCGCATTTTTGTTTCTAAGTCCCGCGGCTCGTATTTTTTTTTTGTAAGTCCATAATTTTTTTTTTCTAAGTCCTGCGGCTCATATTTAGTCATTGCGTGTTATAGTTTTTTTTTTCAAAGTCCTGCTTCTGTGGCTGTTTGTAACTGCTTGTGAGTCGCCGTAGAGCCTCCACCTCTGCAAATGCGGTCCCTCGCGACGTGGGAACCCATTTGCGGCCCGAGGGACGCAGTTCTTGCAATCTCGCTTCGCGAGCTCGCAAAGCGTGACAACGTTTTGTAGTTTGACAACTATTATATGTGATATGATTGATTTCCTCAGGCTGCATATTTTATAAATATATTAAAGGATTGCTTTAGGCAAATATTTTTGGTTTATATAAATGTTTAGCTTAGTTAAGTGATTTTATCCTCCTTAATGTGCTGCCATATAAGCTTTCATTTTGCATACTTCTGAAAAGCGTTCAGAATAACCATTCCTCAGTTTCTGGAGAGTATCTCCCCGAGATCGTCTGGCTAACTCAATGCAAGCAGATATGTTTCACACAAAATGTCTTGTAATTTCTGACGGTTGAAAACTAGGGTTAACACCCTCCAAACCCAGGCTAAATTAGCATAAAGTTTAAAATAATTTGTTTTGGCCAATCAGGTTAGCTGAAACATTTGAATTAACTCTGGGGTTCCTGTTTGTGATGCAAAGCAGCCTGGGATATGTAGTGTATCACTATGACTGCAGCCACACATAGCACACATTACAGACAGGAAGCTGCAAGGAGATTTGCTGAGCAAGAACTGCAGGTGGGTTAATATTGCTCCCCTGATGCTGCATGCTGATTGTGTCAACATAATCATTAGAGGGATATCTAGATATTAATAAAATATCTTCTGCCTGTGACCGGAACCGGCATATGCTAATGACGTGACATCACGTCATTAGCATATACTGGTCCGGTTACAGGCACAAGACGCGCTGCAGGGGAGGGAACAGCAGCAGGAGCTCATCGGATCTTAGTAAGCAGAAAGGGAAAGGGGATAGGGAAGTAATTGGAAAAGGGGGAGGAGGAGGATAAGGGGGAAGGAGTGAGGAGTGGAAGGATGGGAAGGAGGGAGTAGGATAAGGAGGAGGATAAGGGGGAAGGAGGGAGGAGAATAAGAGGGGAGGAGGATAAGGGTGAAGGAGGCAGGGGAAGGGGGAAAGGGAGGAGGACAAGAGGGAGGAAAAGAGGAAGATGAGGGGAAAGGGAGGAGGGGGTAGATAAGGGAGGAAGGAGGGAGGAAGATAGGAAGGAGGGAGGAGGATATGGGGGAAGGAGGATAAGGGGGAAGGAGGGAGGAGGAGGATAAGTGGTGAAGGAAGGAGGAGGATAAGGGGGAAACGGAGGAGGATAAGGGGAAATAGAGGAGGATAAGGGGGAAGAGGGGGTAAAGAGACACAGGGGAGGGAGAGAGGGGGAAAGAGATATGGGAGGGAGAGGTCTGAAAAGAGACATAGGGGAGGGTGGGGGAATTAGACACAGGAGAGGGAGAGGGGGGAGAGTCACAGGGGAAGGAAGAAGGGGGGAAAGAGACACGGTGGATAGAGAGGGGTTGAAAGAGACACAGGGGAGGGGGGAGAGACACAGGGGAGGGAGATGGGGGAAAGACCCGGGGAGGGGGGAAGAGACACAGGGGAGGGAGAGGGGGGAAGAGAAACAAGGGAGAGGGGAACAGACACAGGGGAGGGAGAGGGGGAATAGACATAGGGGAGGGAGGGGGGGAAAGAGATGGGAGAATCAAGGGAGGGAGAGGGAAAAGGAGAAACAACGGAGGGTGAGAGGGAGGGGGTGAAAATAGACAAAGGAGTGGGAGGGAGAGGGAAGAGACATAGGGAAGGGAGGGGCGATGAAAGAGACAGGGGAGGGGGAAAGAGACAAAAGGGAGGGAGAAGGGGGGAAAGAGACACAGGGGAGGGAGAGGGGGAGAGACACAGGGGAGGTAGAGGGGGGAAAAAGACGGGAGGGGGAGTGGGGAACAGACACAGGGGAGAAACACAGGGGAAGGAGAGTGGGGGAGAGATGGGAGGGAGGTGGGAGAAACACAGGGTAGGGAGAGAGGGAAAGGAGGCCAAGGAGTGGGGAAAAGGAGACACAAGGGATGCAATAGACAGGGTAGAGACTCGCGATGAGCGCCAAAGGCTCTCAGCTCAGGGCTTGCGATGAGTGCCGAAGGTGCTTACATTGCATGGCTAACAGCATTGCCAGGCTTACAATTTTAGTCCCATCATTTTTGATGGACAAGTAGCTAGTACAAATTATAATGAAAGAAAACATTCAGTTCTGAATATTTTGTGTATTAAGAGTCCTTGTTTATTCAAAGTGCTCTTTGCAGTGTAGATGTACTAAAAAGGAGCAACTCCAAATCCTTATAGGTAAAGGAGGAACAGATACACATAAATTCGCAACCTACTAATGGACAGTATTGGAATGTTAAAAGACAGGAAATATATATATATATTTGAAAATATTTCAAATATAGCTATATTTTACTGCTATCTAAATTGAATTTGTTAAGATGTAATTCATATAAATGTTTGTACATCATGTATTATTTGCAAGATCAATAGCACTGTTACTAACATCCAAAATATGTTGTAATATCATGTTCTGTTTGAAGACAATATAAAAATATCAAATGATTTCTAAGAGGAAGAATAAGCTAAATAGGAAACCTAGTAATAGTATACACTGTCATCAATGATTAAAGATAGTGCTAATTAAAATTAATTTTCTAAAGGGAGATATATTTATTAAAGTTTACAAAAATGCAGAATTCAATACTCCCCAGTGTGCAGGATAGTTCTCTTCTTATTGTGTGTACAAGGCTTATAGCAACCTAATCAGGAATTTTATATATATCCCTAGTTACAGTGCATTATAAATGTTATGGGTGTTGTTTAAACAATTATATTGACAGTGGTAATCATTTATGCTTATTAAGTTTCCTAGTGATATAGATCATTAGTCTGTGCAATATGGCAACTTGTATGAGCAAGAACAGGAAGACAGGGAGAAAACTCTCCAATCAATCGTTCTGTTGGCTTCTTAGAAATAAGCACAGTGTAAATTTTATATGGCAATTTCATTTAGGGAGAAAATTAAGTAAGCCACCTAGTTAAAACATTAATTGCTTTTAGAGGTCACTGCCTCACCCTCATTCACTGTGATAAGTTAATAGATTTACCTTGTCCAGACCCTCAGTGATGTAGGGAATCCAAACCTCTGGGTTTTGACTGGACAAAACTGTACAATTCAATTACTTTTCATGTAAAACAGATCTTGAAGTATTTAAGACAAAAATGTGTGATAGAAAAAGTAATGAAAAAAACTAAATATAGTGTGTAATGTATTAACTGTTATATGCAGCTATTCTTTACTGTGGTAGTCATTGTCTTTTCATCTGGCACGGGCCTTGTTTACTGATGAGATTTACATTAGCCCAATTGAAAAAGCTGGCTCTAAGGAGTGCGTGGCTTCAGCAGCAACATCTGAATTCTAATGGAAGTTCAAGACCCCCTGTGACTTATAGAGATAGATAAACATAAACTAAATTACTGCTTTATTTAATAGTAAATTAATGACTAGGTTTATTTTTTTACTTTTTCCTCACTATACATATGTAGTATATTTCTTCATTTTGCAAATATAAAATGACAGTGGTCATTGAAAAGACCACAGACGACTAAAAATAATTAACTCATTTTTCATTTAAATATGCCTATGGCCACCATAGAATTATTGTAATCCCAAGTCTTATTAAATGAAACATTACAATGTAAGTGCTGCAGTGCAGAAGTCCTTGCAGGCGCTACTTTGGTATGAGAATGCTTTCTTCAGGACCAATATAACTTTCTTCTTGTTAAATTTTTTATTAACTCAGAGAGAAAAATATATTTATCTATTTAAGTCCTTTTAACAAGACTTTTAACTAGCATCAACTGGTTTTGCGGTACTGGAAGGAATAATCAATTGGTACATGCAGTCATTAATCTGTTCCTTGATACGTGCCTAATGATTTTCCATATTATTTGGAGTATTCTAATTACTGTATCAAGGCGAACTTTTCACATATCAGACATCATATATCTCATTAGTCATGGGACATACTTCTTGCACTGGGCAGCTATTTTAAGACTTGATCTACATGTCCTGCCATATAGCTGTGTAACATAATGTTCAGAATTTAACTTCTTCAAGGATATTATTTGCCCAGTTGTCGTAATTAATAACTCAGTTATGCTGAGCAAGAAAATGGCTTACCCTGTTATACTATATTTAATAAAACCACAGTTCCATTTAGACAGTACAAACAAATTCTGGTTAATTTTTGCAATACTTTTATTTTCTGAGCCTAATTCCATTCTGTAGTAGTCTAGGTAGAGTTTTGGGAAAATTATTACTATTTCAATATTCAAGCACCATATTAAAAACTTGAAATTGTCTTGTACCATAAATGCTTTTGCTAATTATAGTCAAAAGTCTTATTTTTATTTGGATTAAAGACATAAATATGTCACACTGGCATTAAAAAGTGGTGTTAAATCTCCCCATTTCCTATGTTTCCTATAAGAGCTATTTATCAAACATAGTTAAACTTTTTCCCTACTTGATAAATAATTCCCATGGAAAACATAGGAAGTAGAGATGTTTTATGTTTTAACTTTGTTTATCCCTGCTTATCCCCACTTTCTGTATACCACAAAAAGTCATGGGATACAAATAAACAATCGTGTTTGTTGTTTAAATCCAACATTTTCCCCTTTGGAGATTTTGTTGCTTTGTTTGTATTGCTCAGTCATGTCTGACTCTCCTTAACACACCATGCTGATCCACTTGGTAATAATGGCAGAGATATTGGAGTGGGTTGCCAGTTCTTTCCCCTGTGGGCCATAGCATACAGATCCTGGTATTCCTAGGTGACCAGGCCCAACCCTGGATGGCTTGACTGGAATCAAACCCAGGTCACAGTGGTGAAGGCACTGAATCCTAACCACTGGACCACCAGGCAATCCCCCAGAGATTTGAATGGCTAAAACCCTCAAAGGAATACTGTTCCATTTTGAGAGTTTTATTGCTATTTGCAGGGTGCTTGTGATATTTAGTTATCTGCAGAGAGGCAAGCAGTTGAGGGAATAACACATTATATAAAAGCTCTTATAAAGCCGTAAAATATGCATCAAAGCTCTGTAGGGCAGTATTGATGAGTTTCCTATCCCTTTAATATTGTCATATTTTAAATAAAAAGTATTTTTTTCTCATTCTATGGTGTAAATCTTAATAAACTGAAAAAGCAAATTTACTTCAGGTAATATGGTGGAAGCTTTTTTTTTTCATAAAAGAAGCAGCCAGCCATAGCAAATTTGTTAAGGTCCCATTGTTTTGGGATCTATGATTGCAGAAAATAAACACAATGTTCCCTTTGCTTTTGCAAGATTTGTTTGGCCAACTAGATTTATACAGGTTGTCATTTGAGAGTCACGTGTACCAAACCTGGTGACATAAGGTTTACATAGAAAGAAAACAAGCTGCAGCAAAGGATTTTAAGGTCAGCTTTACATTCCTCTAATCACTAATGGAAAAATAGAAGTAATTATGTTAAACATACTGTTTTATCAGTTTGCGTGCACTGTATTCATAGATCAGTGGGGGGAAATTCCATACCTTTTTTGTACATGTTCATTGTAGTAATGTTTAGGGTCTGGGAGTGGTAGTGTAAATATGAACACATTAAATATACATATTTGAATAACATGGCTAAAAGGGTCAGAACAATTACCCTTCTGTGCAGCACTTCTGTTAGAAGGATCTTACTATATATACAGTGCCTTGCAAAAGTATTCACCCCCTTGACTTTTTACCTATTTTGTTACATTACAGCCTTAAGTTCAATTTTTTGTTAATCTGAATTTTATGTGATGGATCAGAACACAATAGTCTAAGTTGGTGAAGTGAAATGAGTAAAATATATACATAAAGCTATTTTTCAGTAATAGAAAACAGAAAATTGGCATGTGCGTATGTATTCACCCCCTTTGTTATGAAGCACATAAAAAGCTCTGGTGCAACCAATTACCTTCAGAAGTCACATAATTAGTGAAATGATGTCCACCTGTGTGCAATCTAAGTGTCACATGATCTGTCATTACATATACACACCTTTTTTGAAAGGCTTCAGAGGCAAGAGGCCCTAAGCAAGAGGCACCACTAACCAAACACTGCCATAAAGACCAAGGAACTCTCCAAGCAAGTAAGGGACAATGTTGTTGAGAAGTACAAGTCAGGGTTAGGTTATAAAAAAATATCCAAATCTTTGAAGATCCCCAGGAGCACCATCAAATCTATCATAATCAAATGGAATGAACATGGCACAACAGCAAACCTGCCAAAACAGACGGCCGACCACCAAAACTCATGAACCGGGCAAGAGGGCATTAATCAGAGAGGCAGCACAGAGATCTAAGGTAACCCTGGAGGAGCTGCAGAGTTCCACAGCAGCGACTGGAGTATCTGTACATAGGACGACAATAAGTCGTACGCTCCATAGAGTTGGGCTTTATGGCAGAGTGGCCAGAAGAAAGCCATTACTTTCAGCAAAAAAACAAAATGGCACGTTTTGAGTTTGCGAAAAGGCATGTGGGAGACTCCCAAAATGTATGGAGGAAGGTGGTCTGGTCTGATGAGACTAAAATTTAACTTTTCGGGCATCAAAGAAAAGGCTATGTCTGTCACAAACCCAACACATCACATCACCCAAAGAACACCATCCCTACAGTGATTTATGGTGGTGGCAGCATCATGCTGGGGGGATGTTTTTCAGCAGCCGGGACTGGGAAACTGGTCAGAGTTGAGGGAAGGATGGATGGTGCTAAATACAGGGATATTCTTGAGCAAAACCTGTACCACTCTGTGCGTGATTTGAGGCTAGGACGGAGGTTCACCTTCCAGCAGGACAATGACCCCAAACATGCTGCTAAAGCAACACTTGAGTGGTTTAAGGGGAAACATGTAAATGTGTTGGAATGGCCTAGTCAAAGCCCAGACCTCAATCCAATAGAAAATCTGTGGCCAGACTTAAAGATTGCTGTTCACAAGCACAAACCTTCCAACTTGAAAGAGCTGGAGCAGTTTTGCAAGGAGGAATGGGCAAAAATCCCAGTGGTAAGATGTGGCAAGCTCCAAGAGACTTATCCAAAGCAACTTGGAGCTGTAATTGCCTCAAAAGGTGGCTTTTCAAAGTATGGTGGTGAATAGTTATGCACATTGACTTTTTCTGTTGTTTTGTCCTTTTTGTTGTTTGCTTTACAATAAAAAAAAAAACATCTTCAAAGTTGTGTTCTGTAAATTAAATGATGCAAATCCTCAAACAATCCATGTCAATTCCAGGTTGTGAGGCGACAAAACACGAAAAATGCCAAGAGGGGTGAATACTTTTGCAAGGCACTGTATATATATATATATATATATATATATATATATATATGTATATATCTTTCTGCAGATCTACATATAAATATAATATATATAAAATATAGCTCTATACAAATATATGTATGTATATATGTTTGTATATATACATATATATATATATATATATAATAGTTTGTTTTTTAAGTTATTTGCCCACAAACGGAAGACAATTGAATAGCAAAGTAGCTTCCAATGTCTTCTTGAAACCTCGGATCTCAAAATCACAGCAATTGAATGTGGCTATTAGAGGCCTGACACACTAGTCAGTAACAGAACATGTAAAGATTGGGTGTGGTGGAGCTTAGTGGCACGGCAGACAGTGACAGAAGTAACAGTTAAGGATCTGAGGTGAAAGAATAGTCAAGAGGAAGTCCAATGGTCAGTGCTAGTAGATCTGCTGTGTAATCCAGGAGGAAGGCAAGTCAAAGGTCCTACACAGAAGATCAATCAAAATAACTGTGAGGCACTTAGTTGGAGTTGAGAAAGCAGAATAACTAAGCATTGCTGCTCTGTTGCTACTGCTGTATATAGGCCCTGCACTTTACTTCCTAGATCTGTCAAAACTTAATTATAGGACAGCGACCAGAATGGAGCCAGTGCTAGTAAAACCCAAACTAAAGTTGACCTTCCTGGATGGGGTTCTATGCAAATGTATTCTTCAAACCTAGAAGGCACCAATTGCACCTCCAGACACTGCTCCAAAGAGGCAGAAGAGGTGAATGCCACTGAGTGGCCAGTGGGAGACCTGCAACCCTGTAGACAGAAAATCATATCTGCCTTGTAATCAAGCACATACTCATTTTTAATTGCTTAGCCCTAAGACTTATAGGTTAAACAGACATTGTAGGTGTCAGATAAAGGGCTGTGAGTATTTAGTTCACTATTTGTTAATACAAGAAAAGTGTGTTTATTAAGTTTGCATCAAAACCAACTGTTAATAAGATTGTTTTAGCATGAAAGTTAACCTGTCTGAGGTGCTGGCTCTCTTCCCAACTTCCTCCTGTCACATAACTCATATTGTTAATAAGCCATTGACATTACTTAGTAGCTGTTTACTTATTCAGCAGTTGTGACATTGACATTACTTTCATCTGGTTAATTAACCATTGTTTTGCACCACTGAAACTTCAGATAGCCTCTCAGCCAGCATGATGAAATAACTCAGCTGGAGGTTCTCACACTAAATTTAAAAAGTAATTTTCCAACTTAAATTTGTATTGTATAAACCATGCATACACATTTCATTACTTACAGATATATAACTGATTCATCTAAACAGCCAAAAAGGAGCTCATCAATCGGTGTATAAATAGATATAACCTTATATCACTTGACACAGATGTCAATGCACTACATAATGTATGAGTACTTGTCATGATACATGACCAGCAGGACCATTCTTTGGAACTCCCACCGTTTAGGTCCTTGTATCGGATGGGTATGAAAATACTCTGTGCCCTAAGGCAGAGTACAGAGATTATCTTTAGAAAATATAATACCTGTCTTATAAAGTAGTTTCACTGATCTAACAAAGTACAGTGCTCAAGCTTATAATCATCCAGCACTGCCTTTATTGGGGATTGGTATTTTTTATAAGGGACTGAACAAAAGGGCAGTCAGACATTAAGCAGGAAACAACAAGTCCACATATCCAACTTTAAACTCTCTCCCCCTTAAGCCTGTCCCATTGTCCACTAATTAACCAAGGTATTAGGATGCTGATCTCAGCAGGGTGAATTCCCAAGTGGGGCCGTGGTGCCAGTTATCTTAACTTCCCCAGTACATGTAGACTGCACATAGGCACATCTCCCACCTGCTGTGCAAGCACGAGAAATATCATAGGCATTGTGTCTGGTATCATGTCCATTGTCTTAGTACTGTTACATGTTTTTACAGAATAACCATCCAGGCATTAGAAGAATTATTCTATAAAGTAACATATAATGTATAGCTGCTTCTCTTAAAACTACCAACGTCATGTTACTTCACTGTGAAATTGTGGGCGTACGGTCTCATTTAGAAGTGTAGTTTCTTGAGCGAGGAAGTAATACATCTCAGAGGAATTTCAGCAGGCCGTGTCAATGCGTTTCACATAACTGTGATTTTATAGTTGCAGCCAACATATTTTACATCAGTCTCATTGGAAAAAAATAACAGTAGTTTTCCTTCCCCATACCTCAATTCACAGTGATCCTGAAAAATTCCTATGTTTATCCAGATCAAATATGCTGATTGTGCACATTTTTTTCTGGCAGCCTGATTTATTGGATTGTATTTACATAGAATCCCAGGTTTCCTACATGGAAGAGTAAACTATCCAGAAAGGGTAACAGCAATGACTGATTAGAAATGTTTTTTCTTGGTTATATTTGAAAAAAAATTTTTTTTCCTGAAAGGTAATTTTTTTATTTGTTCTTGTCCATGTTTTACTGTCCTTATCACAGGATTCAAGTAAACGGTTATCGCCAACTTCATTCTGTTAGTGTTCAGAAAAAAGCCAATAATTCTCCTAAATTATAAATATGTGTGATTGTCTAATCATGGTAAGGTATAAAAAGAAAAGATTTAACATGATAAGACAAAATCAGGCATTTTAGATCCTGCAAATTACTGAATGTGTACTATAAATTATATGACTTTTACATTCATTGAATTATGGCATTTTTTCTAATCATTCTCTGGTTGCTAGGCAACACCAGGGAGGGGCATCAGAATATACAAAAGGGAATTATTTAGGACCAGTGAAAGAATGTCCAATAGCTAACAATACCCCAGGTGTCAAAATGAAGGGGTGTAACTATTGAAAAAATGAGCAATTAATATTCTGAAATTCACCTAACAATCTGTTTTAAATCAGTGTCGTTTATCTTTTCTACTTTGTGTGGTCAATTAAAAAAAATTAATGTAAACAATGAGTAAATAAACTGAGCCTATAATAAATACCATTCTATTCCCATATATATTTATAAAATCAACTATTTCTATATTTGTGCGGATAGATAGATAGATTAATAGATTAATAGAAAGGTAGAACTATATATAGAAAGATAATTTCATATATGGCTCAAAATAAGGTCTATTAAGTCTTTGTGCACCATGTAATATATGTTAAGTACTGTAATTCCACTCCTTGTCAGGTTTAAGGCTGGGGTTTTTCAAGGCCAGGGTGAAAACATATTCATTTCATTTTTTGTTTTGACTGCTCTCATAAGATGTTATCAGGTTGCAGCCAGCTACTGAAAGTGTCTCTGCCTGCCTTCCACAGGCTGTGAATCATAAAGTTGTTGTGGATAGGCATAGGCATGTGAAGCCAATGAATTCCTGCACAGCTAATACCTGAGTATAACATAGCATTAGCAGTGTCGCTGTGATACACGC
Source organism: Discoglossus pictus (assembly GCA_027410445.1). Classification (NCBI taxonomy): domain Eukaryota; kingdom Metazoa; phylum Chordata; class Amphibia; order Anura; family Alytidae; genus Discoglossus; species Discoglossus pictus. Next base: position 276,194,004 of record CM050166.1, on the reverse strand, counting down.
TCTGCACTCTAGTGCCTGACAGTTCTCTATTAGTTTGTTTAAAGGGTCTCTTCAGACAAAGCATTTTGATTCATATGCAATATTTTAACTACATACATTTAATTAATATAACCATCCTCAGTGTAATTTTCAATTTAATTAAGAGGCCCACACAGTTTTTTCAGCTTCTGGAACCGCCTTTCTCTTTCTTAGGCTGCTATCTTGCACAAAGGGATTCTAACTACCAGTGTCATGTTGTTAGACAGCAAGCAGTCTGTGACCTACTATGATAGAAGCTATATCTTTTATAGTAACACATTGATGGTATACAATGTAAAAAATGTGAAACCCCTGTCAGTTTAGTGTTTTGCATTTTATAATACATACCAAGTCACTGCCTGCTTGCTGACTAATAGCATGACACTGGTAGTGCGAATCCTCCTACCTGTGGAACTATCCTTAGCTCACAAATGCAGTGATGCAGATCACAGGTGTACAAGATGGCAGCCTGCAGGAGAGAATAGAGGGAGAAAGCTGTAGGATCTAGAAGCTCTGTCACTCTGTGTGTCTCTTAGTTGTATGTGTAATTTACAATGAGGAGTATCAAATTAATTATTTAAACGTATTTATACATTTATATCATAGTAAGTCTGCAAGGTTTCGATAATATGTGCTTTAGTGAAAGCACTGTGTATACTTGATTTTAAGTTCAAAGACAGGGCCCTCCTTTCTTTTCTTCCTTTTTTCTTCATTTTGTTAATATTATTTTGATTTCAACTTAGCCCTTTATAGGTCTACGGAATATGTTGGCGCATTACAAATAAAGGAAATAATAATAATATTTCAAAAGAATGCCTAAGATAGTAATTATATAAAAGTCAATAATTTACCAATTTGAAAGATATTTTTCTGCAGGAAACTGTTGATAATTGTATGCACAGCAATAGAAGCTAGGCCTCAGCTGGAACTTACATGCAGGGTAATGCTTATTAATATTAGTTATTTATGAAATAGCAGTATGCATAAGTAACACATGACATTGGTACGGAAGGAATTTAGACCCTACTCTTGTGAGAGTTTATAATCTAGGTGAGTGTTGAGAGTAGTAAAGACAAGAGGGGTGGGAATTATGTGAAGGTGGTCTAGTTAGGTTGCATTATTCATAAAGAGGCAAGATTCTTGTAGATGTCTTATAGTAGAGTTGTATTTTGGGGATTTGTAACAGTGAAGATTAGGTACAGTCTGACAGCGAGGTAGTGATTTTGAGATGGTAGGGTAAGCAAACAAGAAGGTCCAGATTTTAAATTAATTTTGCAAGATGTATGAAGCCAGTTAAGGGATTGGCAGAGTGGAGCAACTGAAGAAGGAACAGCTGGTGAGATATATTAGTCTCACAGAATCATTTAAGATGGACTAGAATAGGGAGAGTCAAGTAAGAGAATGACCATTTAGTGAGTTGAGTAATCAAAGGGATTTGGGATTTTGGAGCTGTTTCTCAAGATATGGTTAGTTATTGGATGTGAGAAGTCACAATGCAGAATCTAATAACCCCCAAAAAACAGTATGTAGGTAGAATAGAACATTTGATGAGATGTCAGTGTTGGTGGAAATCAGAATTTTCTAAGGCTTTGTTTATAAGAAAAGGAATCCGGTTTGTGTTTGATATATCACATCACGAGAGTTGGATCATGAGGAGTGTGTTTTTTTATCTATCAGTGGAGAGTCCCAGAAGCAGGAAGCTTGTGTCAAGAAATGCAAACATTGCTCTCACCTCTCACATATACAACTTCTATCAATGCATAGATACAACAAGGGTCGAGAAGAGGCTCCAGAATTACTTCTTTACTAATATATATATATATATATATATATATATATATATATATATATATATATATAAATATATATATATATATTGAGAACTTAGAACTCAAACCTGGCAGTTCCACTGTAAACAGTATATATATATTGAGAGGAAAAGTCTTCTTTATAAAGATTAATCTGTTACTGTATTTGTGCTTTGCTAGGGTCATGATTTGTGTTCCTAATTTAGGAGCATGTCTGGGATTTTGAGAATTTGCAGTGGCCTGAGCTTGCCTCTAATGGATCAGATGTCAAGTGCCTGTACTGATATGTAACTGCATTATCACATTGGGCATCTTCTCTTATGTCACACTCCTGTTCATTAGTTGCTGTAGACTAGAGTGTACTGAATTTTCAAGGTGCCTTTGTGATTAGCCAGAGTGTTGAGACTCAAAAGCCATTTAAACCATGTTGATCTTAATAAAAAGTCACTTTTGGATAACAATAAAGTATATTAATAAATACTTAATATTATGACATCTTAACATTTTGTTAAATATTTCCAAACATACATGGTTTGTCTGCTATTGTTTCCAGTCACTGACACCAATAAAAACAGCTATCTAAAAAAATTTAAAAACTCAAAATTTGGTCTATATATACTTAATATAAGCGACAATTAATGTATATTATTTAGCCTTCTGCTGTTATAATCATCCCATTTGTACCCATTTCCACAACATCTTCCCTTACTTTGTTATATTTAATAATCAAATTTTTCTTATTACAGTTTTCTGGCACCCTCCAAAATGACCAGAAAAAGAAAAGGAAAGCACCAGCACCGCCAACTCCCCCGATGCCAAATGAAAAGATTGAAGACAAAGAGGAAAACAGGAAAAGCACTACAGGTAGGTATAACATTGAATGGAGAGTAAAAATGATAAATGCAGGCTGAAATCATTATTGCAATTCCTTAGTGTCATCCTAACGTCTATGACACAAGATAAATAAAGTTTTATTGATTCACTGTCAGATACAAGAGACACAGCAGTATGGCTTGGTCTGAAATCAACAAACAAGAGAACTAGCTTACTACATTAACAGGCTTCCTCTGTCCATTCATTCAGTGAAGCCTCCAACATGTCCATATTGTTATACTTACTCACTAGGATGCTATATTATACATATCTAAATTACTGCCTAACCCTATCCACTTCTTTCTGTCACTTCTTCCTCCCACAACTTACTCTCCCTCATTCTTCTCATTCTCCCCTCTTACTTCTTTGCCCCATGTGTTTCACTATGTGACTCCTTTCACACTCATTTCACTTCCTTAATACTCCACACTTCTGTCACTCCCTATATACACCCACTCTTGTTGCCTGCTCTCATCCTCTTTTTGCTCGTTTATCACTACTGATTCTCTATTCACTTTACTCCTTACTTTTCTCTTCTCTCTTACTCTTCCCTATGTCTAATCTTCCCTCACTACTTTGTTTCCATGCTTATTCTTTACCCAAATCCTTTATCCCCCTTTACTCCTCTGGCTCCCAAACCCCCTGCCCCCTCCACATATCCAACCACCATATGTAGAAGCAACCAATAATGACCAGACTCCCACTTTATGCTCCTAGGGCCTCATTCTATTAGCGGCCGTAAATCGGCCGTAAGGCTGCGATTCCTTGCGGGGGTTCAGTTAACTCGCGATTCTATTATACGGCCCCGCAAGGATCTCCCCTTACGGTCGGCCGCATATCTTGGAACTGGCCGTAAGCAGTGAAATATAAAAACTCAAAAATAAATTCAAGCCTGCACTGTACAGCTCTGTAAATGCTAGGGATCATATTGGGGGACATGAGGATTAAAAGTAACCCCCTCTCAAGCTTGCACATCAGCCCAAACCCGAGTTCAAATTAACTGTTTATTTTCCGGCTGCGGCGTGGGCATGTCTGAGGTGCTCCAAGCACTCTGGACTTTTTACATGGATATTTTACGGATATTAAAAATAAAATATTTTACGGATTTGAGTATAGGGTAATTATGTGCTATTTTTTCTAACACCTAAAATCCCTTTATAGTCTTCTCAAAGTGCAGGATGGCTTTATTTGAGCTATTTTATGTGCTTAATTGGTGCTAGCGAAACCTTTTTCCTGCAAGTAAGCAGCGGCTCGTTTTTAGCCTTGCAGAGAGGTTTCCCGGAGCAATTGAATTGCAAAAAGGAATTTCTTACGGCCGAAACTCTTGCGGCCGTTTTAGATCAAAGGCTTTCCTCTGGCGCGAGCGGCCACAAGAGATAGCAAGGCACCGGCCGCAAGCCTGCCGGAGCCTCCGGCCGTAAGGGAATAGAATAGCCGAATAGCTTGCGGACGGTCCTTGCGGCCCCGCAACGGCTGCGGCCGCTAATAGAATGAGGCCCCAAGTGTACAAATATACAAAACTAAGACATTAAAACTTATTTTGAACTGTTTTTGAATTGCAATGATGATTTACTACTGAGGATTGACACATGAGGTTGCAACCCCCAATAGTGTATTGGAACTGTGTAATATTAACACCATGTTGTTTACTGCAAAATATAGCATGTAATGTTTTATGGGTGAGATAACAGCTCAAATTCCATTGAATCAGACATTGCTGCTTCATAGAGCCTAACCTTAGTGAAGCTGATTCTATACGTTACTTATACTGCATGCAGCATTCTCTAACAATGTTGTTGGGATAACAAATATTTTTCTTCTATGGTATTTTCTTTTGCTGTGTTTTCTCTGGTTTTGCATCTTACAATTTGTAAAAACTAATAATATTTCGTATGTATTATTAATATTGAATGGTATAGGAATATGGACATTTTCTGGATTTTACTAGGTATGTAATATACCTATGTATCCATTTACTTTTAAGTAGTTTATTTTATTAAAAAGTGCTTATAAGCTCTGTTTTTACTGCCTATAATCAAACAAATAGTCCCTCTTTGGGTGTGCCCTCTAGAGCGTATACAGACACAGACTCTGTAGTGCTGGATGTGCAGTGTAGTGCTCTAGCTTTTGAGGGACTAAATCACAGCAGCAAACCAACAGCCCCATTTAATTGCTCCAACTGTAGACATTGTAGCCTGTAAAGGGGCCCGCAAGAGTTACGGCTATTAAATTGGCCTTTTTCAGCTACCCGAAAACGATCTGCGGGTTACAGGCGGAAAGTCCCTATGGGCTGCCAAAATCTGAACTCCGTCCCAGCTAAGCCTTTGATCTGTGAAGCCCGTAAATGTTGTGATCAAACATCACTATTAAATTGCTATGAACCCCCAAGGACGCATTGGCGTTCAAGCCCGGAAACAGCAAATGGAGCCAAAAATCCTACGGGTACTAGAGGACCCGCAAGGGGTTAAAGTCCACTATAAATGCAAATATAAACACAATACTGTATTTTAAATTAAAGGGAAAGTGATGCTAGGTATTAAAATTAATAGCACCACATTCTCAAGCTCGCAAATCTGTAATAATTTTTTTTTTATTTTATAATACATTTCCCTGTTATATCAATCCCGGCAATCAATGTGTTAATACATATAATAGAACTCGCATGGACTAAAATATCATATTTATTGATTATTTAATAATGTATTATTTTCGCAACTCTTCAAAACGTAAGTGATTGAAATCTAACCTCCATTATTTTAGTGACGTAATGATGACGATCTGTTTTACTATTTGCTCCGTCTAAACCCTTAATTACGGGTTTGACTAATTGATCATGTTCACGGCCGCAAATGCAATGTGTGGGAGAATGGTTTCCGGATTTGGAGGTCGGCAACGTCTGTTGCGGGCTTGTCTAATTTTTTCCCTCTGTAACTCCGTAATTCGGCGGAGTTACAGAGCGATAAAATTAGACAAGCCCACAACAGACGTGGCCGACATCCAAATCCGGAAACCATTCTTCTGCACGTTGCATTTGGAATTTAATGTGGCTACTGGTATTGCAGAGTCTGTGTTATCATGAGGGTCGTCCCAAGCAGGTAATATTTGTTTGATTTTAGGCAGTGAAAACAGAGCTTCTAAGATTTTCTTAATAAAATAAAGTCCATAAAAGTAAATAGATACATTTGTATATTATATACCTAATACAGTCAAGAAACCTTCCTTATCCCCTTAACCATTCTAAAGGTCTACATGTGCATGCAAAGGTAAATAAGGAGAGAATTTTTACTTTAAACTTGATATAAACACAAATGTCTATAGCCTGTGTTATTTGTCTGCATAAATTATTAATTCTGAATAGAATATGATATTGCTGACATATATTTACATCAAGAGAGCTATTGCCTTCTTTTTTTGTAATAGGACATTAAATAATCTGAATAACAATTTATGTCTATGCCATACTCCAAAAATGCATAAAATATTTAAAGTCTCTGAGTTCAGTCTTTTAATAAAATGTTAATGTCTGTTACCCCACTGCGATCAATATTTTATTCAGCCAAAGTGGCATAGTTTGTAGGGCTTTTTCTCTCTCTATAGTTTAGCAGAAATGTAACTATGCATTCAAGTAAAAGATGGTGATTGGTGAGTTAAAAACACCTAACAGACATTATTATGACAAGGCAATTTTAGTGAATATGGTGAGGGAGTCTACAGCAGTGTACATATTATAGATGTCCTGGTGTAACTGGTTATTTGTGTTACATAAGATTTCTAATTTGATATTAAATTATAAAATACTCTTATATTTTGTGGCGATAAATTCTAAACGTCACAAAAGCAAGACTGATTAAATTCCTTAGTTCATCAACTAATTCGTTATTAATTGATTATTATTGTGAAAAATGTTCTTTATTAATTGTCTTTCATTTTGTGCCCAAAACACCACAAAAGTTGCTTGGCAAGTGCCCAGATGCATACTTATAGAATAAAGAAGATAGTGGTCGAGCACTCATACCAGGAGTAATTAACTAATTTCCCAGTAATTTAAACTAAGAAAAAGACTTACAGTTCTCCATCCAATCAAGTAGTTTTTTTATTAAAGCGCACACCACATAAGAGAAAATGCTCTGTCCCAAAGCAAGGCTTTGCATCAGACTGTGGCTACAAGTGTAAATTGTATATGGTAATTACATTGAGATGGATACAATTATTAACTAAACTTGTTGTTAATTGTCCAGAGAGTCCCTTTAAAGAGCTGTTTTACAGCACACCAGTGTCTCATTATCAATGATAGTTCTTCAGAAAAACCTGACTTCTGGAGATATGAGATATTTCATGTATGAAGGGCTATTTAATAATACTGTTAAATGTACAGTGTTGTGTTTCATCAGCACGTATCCTTTAACTAAATATTTCCTCTGACCTATTATTATTATTATTATCGTTTATTTATAATGCGCCAACATATTTCGTAGCGCTACACATAAGTTAATTTCCAGAGAAAGACATATTCAATATTAACACATTGCAAAGAATGGAGGGCCCTATCTTTGAGTTTAGACTAGTTACTTTAATAAATATAGATCAAATTAAAAGGCAAATGGAAGTTTTACACCAGAGTTGTCCAGAGGTAAACCACAAGTCCTGGTATCACGTGGGATTTGTATGATCTTGTTTACTTAGTCGTTTTGATTTGCTCGTTCACTGTCAGATCTTTGCTGTTAAGCAGTTATTTTGTGTTTAGATTCAGAACTACAAATGTGTTCTCTGTACTGAAACAACATGGAATCCAATGTCAGGTTATCATTATTGTTTGGATATTATTAGTCTATTATAGTACTAATTCCTATATCGTAAGGAAAAAAGCCTTTGCAATGAATTGCAACCCTAGTGTAAAGTAACGGTCCAAGATACCCATTCCCCCACCCAACCAAGGCCACGTTGTGCAATACAGTTACTTCTATAAATGCTTGTTCTGTTTAGTCAGAGACAAAAATGTAATGTAGGAGTCATCTGTTCAACATTTAACAACAATTAGCCTATCTCTTGTAGTGCTCATGACTGAAGACATAAAAATATAAAGTACTTCTTTAAAAAGGAATGGAAAAATGGTATTGTCACTGTGAAAACATGTCCAGGAAATGCCTCTGGTATGCAATCTATAGGAAGTAACGCAAGGCCCTTGAACTATTGCACCCATCCTCCATGATACAATACATTTGTATTATTCATTTTCTTTAAACCATAAAAGGTGCAAAGCCAAGATTATTTTTTGCTTATTTATGCAACAATCAGAATTAATGTGTCACCTAAAAAATGTATATGAAGACATGAACATTTTCTACATATAGTACATAAATGTACATTGACACCAGAAATGTTATGTTAATATATAAGTATTCTGAGGTTATTATTATTATTATGAACATTTATTTAGTTATATATATTATAACAGCAAAAATATATATACATTTCTTAAAGACTTACAGAGATTTCAGCTCACACTTTTTTTTTGCATTACACTGGGCTATGGTATCCTAGTCCTAGGCCTCATTAGCCCAGGCAGAAATACAGCAGGTAAGATCATAGTAGGTGGTAAAAATAAAGTAAAATATATGCTTAGCTATCTCAGGGCTTCCAATAGTCGCACAATGGCATTGCCCCTATTTATCTTGTTCCCTTTGTAATTTATGGCTTAGTCATGGACAGAAGAGTCACTGAATGTAGTGAGATACTTTTGTCCAATTATTTAAACAGCCATGTCGGCCAGCACTAATGAAACCAAGTTTAGCAATGAGCTGCAAAAAGTAGGAATAATAGTATTATTTTGGGAAAACTGTATACTAATTGGCATAAGTGTCTTGCACATTTCAAAAATGAGATCTAAATTATATAGTTCAATGTCACTGATATTTTTAATTTTCATGGTACACAACAACATCAATCTTGTCAGGGCAATGCAATATGGATATGTAGCCTCAAGATCATATAAATACATTAAATGTTTTCATGTCCGTTTTTCATAATATATGAAAACCCACACAAGCTTCTGACATCTGCAAATGCAAAATGAATTCACCAGAACCACAAAATAGTAATACTCAGTATATACTCATCAGTTGTAAAATGCTGTATGGCACTTGAATATCTCATTATTTATGCAGTGGCAATGTTGGAGTTGGCTATTTTAAGCAGAATATATGGAACAGATATTGTTTTAAGGCCTGTTTTAGTGCTAATTAGATAAATTATTTTCACTATGTCCTGTTTTGTTGGCAGCTTGACGCATACAACTTGTTCAACAGCAATATTATATGAAACCTATGCTAATTTGTAAAATATTGAATTATAATATATGGTTATGGGCACATATGCCAGCTATGGTTTCTACGAAGGTGAAGTCTCAGATTAACTAGGCTAATGTAATTTACGGCTCATTTTCGTAAATAGTCTATTAATTGCTTAATGGCCTAGCACAGCAAGCAAATGTGCAACTAATTGGTTTAGGTTACAGCCAACTAGAATAATATGTGTACAGATCAATAAGATCAATGTGCTTGTGCTTCAATAATAAATGGAATATATATACAAAATGGGTTTACCGGTAATTGTCCTGTGCATAGCCGGCACACACACATTTAATGTGTTAATTGAATGTACCATGATGTTATAGAATAAAAGTAGAGCGTGAGATTTACTGGTTCTGAAGAAAACCAAGTTGATTGTAGTACATTGATGATGCCTTTTAGAGCAGTGGTTATCAACAGCTGGTCCTTCAATTGGCGATGGTCTCTGAGAACCTATCTGCTGGTCCTCAGGGACAAGAGGGATTAGGAGAGCCTAACAGTTTAATCATACCACTACCATCAGTAATAGTTATAGATAGTTTATTGATTTACTTATCTGCTGTTAAAATGTACTGAAAACTAGATCAGGATGTGGTGTGTGACATGTAGAATCACCCTGTTAAAATATTCTTGATCTCAAAGGCCGCCTTCATGAGTTTTGGAAGCTGATCATCTAGTACCAGATCACAAAATTTGAGAACCACTGAGAGGACCAAATAATAAACCAACATAGAGTAGTTGCAAAGTTTTGGTATCTGACAAACTAATTTAACTGTGAAGAAATCTTGAGATGGATCTCTAATTGGTATTCTTCCTTACACAAGCACAGTGATGGGTGTCTCAGTGTGGAACAGAAAAAGAGAAATAGAATTATAGGCTAAGATGTACCAGACCAGTGGAATTATAGTGCATGAGGTCAGTGGAGCAGAACAAGTCACAAGTAATTGATCATAACAAAGTGTCCCTTTTAGGCCAGAACATTGAAGTATCTCAATTCAGGCTCTCGTCCAATGTCTCTTACAATGTATTTTTTTGTTTTGAAAAATTGTTGCCAATTAAGGGCAAAATGTTTTAATTGACTATCATATGTAGTTATTTTTTTTACAGGAGCAGACATTGCTTGTTTATTGTAGTCGCTGCAGGGTGGGACTATGCAAACAAATTATAGGTCATTAGTCCAATTAAAAGCACTCCAATTTTCCAGATTTTAGTAGAAGAAGCTGAAAGATGTACATGCAGATTAGCAGAAACAAAGCTCCTTCCTCTCACCATGCATACTTCCTGTTGGATGTACAGCGCCTCTTATTAGGGGGAGTCATCCTGTCCCTTATTGCCTCCCAAATGTCCCTCTTTTGAAAGTACCACATTTGCAAATACCTCTATTCCAATCCGGACCACGTCACACTTTCTTTGATTTCTCTTGTTGTTTTCTCTCAAAGTCTAGGAGACAGATACAGAATATATGTAGGTATGGAAGCAGTGTACATATTATGTGTATATCTCTAAAACACTGTAGAGGTGTTCAAAAAACATATTATATATAAGACTACAGTAGTTCTTTAAAATTTATATTTTATGTAATAGTTATATGTACATTTTTTTTCATTACACACCAATCACGCTGATGAGCACATCAAATTGCTGCAGTATAAAAAATAAATCAATATCCAGAGTTATCTTCCCTGGTTGTTATTTGTAGATTTCAAATTTCTAATTAAAATAACCCATGTATTAATATTCATATAGGTAATGGACGTCAGGTGCCACAAAAGCCCCCAAGAGGCATCACACGAAGTCCACCCCAGTTAGAGATACCCCCTCCCCCACCTTACCCTCCACCTGACCATGATATTACGGACCCGCCTGTGTTTGAAAATGGAGCAGCCGTGACAGGACCGGCCAAGTTTGTACCAGTCCCTGCTAAACGTAGGTTTAAACAACAAATTATATATATGCTCCTGTCAGCTCCTCCTTCACTTCTGTATCATCTGCCTATCTATCTGGTCTATGCAGTTAATTGCATTTTCCTAATGCAGTATCACAAAGGATGTTGTTAAGAGATCACTCTAAAAAATCACCAATAAACAGCAGCAACATTGAACCCAACCTTCAGCTCAGCTGCACAGCCTGTTAGCAACATGGCTAAATATCCTAACAAGCAGTTTGGTGATCTTTCAATGACTCCTGATCTTGCACCTTCTAATTATATAAGCTGTTCTTTCCTTCTTGATTTCATAATCTTATATCTGTTTATTTTATTGAAATTATCATCATATACTGTGCTTCTAATGATTACAATTTTCTTTGGCAGGTTTTCCAAATATATTGTCTTATAAATAATTAAATAAGCAATACATATAAATGGTTGTTATTTATTAAAGGCAGGCTGACATCTAAAAACTACTTTGCTTTGTTTTGAAGCTAAAGGGATTATGGACCCATTATCTCACATCCCCACTCCAATAAGGCGGCTTGCAGCAGTGCAATGATTCACCCTAAACTGATGTTTGCTTGCTGGATTAGCCAATCATCACCATCTTTCTCAATAAAATAACTGAATTAGTTCAGGTTGAGTTTTGCCAAACTTGAGCTCTCAGGAGAGGGGAATATACAGCCTCAAGCTCCACTTCATGTCAATTTCAAATTAAAGTTAAATTCTTTTGGCATGTTGGGTTCTCTTTAAACCATTGGTATATGACACAGTCCATTTTTTAATGACTAAGACTGTGGTTTTATGTCTCCACTTAATGAGTCTTCTAGTTTGTTTTTTTAAATTACCGTTAATCACATTGTTTGATGATACACATTGCTTATGATGATGGTGAAATTAACCACAATACGTGACTTTTGTATGCTGAATCTGTCACAAACTAAAGTTGCAGCAAATAGTGATAGTACGTATGTTGCAAGAATATCATGAATACTGGTAAGATATTGTACTTTAAAATGTTTGTTGGCGTCAAATTTTAGGCACATTCATCTTTTTTTTTGTAAATTATACATTAATTTGCTTTGTAAATTATAGATAATGCACTCTAGAAACCAATGCACCAGACACCAATACATAATGTCCATCAAATGCTAAAATGTAGTTTGTTTCTGTTTTGCCTGTAATTTTAAGATCAAGGGTTTGCATGGATCTATTAAGTACTTTCCAGTTTGCAAACTCAAAAATCATTTTGTGCTAATTCTCGCACAAAATCAAACTTGCACAGCTTGCACATAGTGTTTATTTTTATATTTTATATTCTATACATAAAATGTTGTGCAGTTATGTGAAACTTAATTGAGTTTCTTGAGAAAGTTTACATTACGATGTACAGCCTTGTATAGTAAAGCCATTATAAAAGAGCAAACCCTGTTGTGTTTGGATGACAACTCCAGTTGTATTTGTTTCAAGCATAGTATAGGGGTTAAGTGGATATAAATAATAGATAGGAATCAAAAAAGTAGATAATCCCATTTTCTGAAATGTAATATTTTGTTAGATAGAAAAATACTTGTAAACACTGAAAATCATTTTACTTTCTTGGCAACATGGATAAACTATTATAATACCTGGCTTTAGAACCACAAGGTCTTATCACCTGCCTCATATTACTCCGATCAGCTGACCCACCCGGGCTTTAAGGTAGAGTTTTCATTGCCATGAACTCTTTCCAAGGATAAGAACATTATGATCTCCGTGGTTAAGTTGTGATTACAAAACTAGCTCACAAGGCACAAAAGACAAAATTATTTATTTTATGAGAAACCCAGTGTAGAGATGGTTAATGCTCATAACTAATGTGTAGATAGATCTAATATTCTATATTCTCTAATTCAAAATGTCTATAAATCTATATGAAGGCACAGTACTTATGAAGGAGCAGTACTTAAGATATAATTTAAATAAACAGCAGATGATTAAACAGTATATTTAAGTAATGTTTATGTATGTTGTTGATTTGTACTTTTACAGATCCCTTAGAAACTTAGTTATATTTTAATAAAGGGACATATTTTATTTTTCTTAATTTATGCTGAAAAAAGAAGGTAAATCATAAGTAGTAAACAAAATAAAATAGAAAAATAATTTTAAAGTGGTACCCATTTGTCAAACTTGCTTGCATGCAAAGGTCCTAAGCATGTCATTCTCTGCTGGGAGATTATTATGACTATTTTTAAACATTGTATGTACCTAAGGGTTATACAACATTCATAATATGGGCATCTTGCATTCCAGGGTTGATTGGACTTGTGTTTGATGATCATTTTTACAGTTTGCCTGTACACGTGAGCTGAACCAGAACGCTCTTTGAGTTTGCCGAACTCCTATAGTGTAAGCTACGCTGTTTAGCATCTCTGACTCTTGATTTAGCAAGCTCAGTACCTAAGTACATAATATGTGTTGAGTGTTTCATACAGCAAATCAACACTTTATCTAGTCTCTCTATAAGATCAGTGAAGCTTCTTGGAGCAGGGAGAAATAGGAGAAGCTTTAGTTGCTACCACTAATAATGAAAACATTTCATAAAGCTCTATCGACAGGACTCTATTGCATCATCATCAGCATTGTTTGTTTATTACTATTATGCAAATGATCAGCCCCCAAATAGTAATTAGCTGCTTAGGTGTTTTAATTAGTATTAAAGGGCCCTATTCTATTGCCCAAATCGTAAATGTATAAAACTTGCCACATATTCTATTACCTATTTGCAATCCGATTGCGAGTTACCCGCCCCCAATCACTACGGAACAGTCAAAGAGGCAAAACTGGCCTTAGAACTCCATTGGTTGTAGCACAACTCGAATATTATGAGCAATAAATAAAGTTCAATATTAGACCCGTAGCTCTAGCTCGCAAATAAAGGCTGACTCGCAACAGAAAACAATATCAAGTTTCTGTCCAAAATATTCAGAATACTAAATAGGACTCCCAGGGGCTTTTTCAAACACTTATTAGAGCTGTAACAGCCATTAAACACACAATACTGTACTTTAAAAGTATGTGAAGGCATGGAAACACATTATAATTAATTGCAGAACAGTCTCAAATACACAAATATGCAATTAAAAAATATTTTTTTTAAATGTTATTTCTGAGTAATATTGATCCTGAGACTCAAGGGGTTAATGCATATCATGAAACCCACATGGACTAAAACAGATGATCTAATGCATTTTATGGATTGCTAGAGTGCTTGATTGTGTGCCTGATCGGCAAAAATTAGGTATTAGCACTAATTAATTATTTGGTTCCGATTGCAGATTATGTGTAACTTCCATGTTTTAATGATGTCATGATGGCAGTCTCATTTACTATTGGCTAATATTGTCAGATCATATGATCCCCCCCCCCCCCCCCCCTGAAAGCAGACTTAAAAAGGCAGGGTTTACAAAAGGGGTGTCCAGACTCGGTCCTGGAGGGCCACACACACATGCCTGGATTTGATGATAACCCTGCTGTGCACAGGTCAGTCAATCACTTCTTCAGTCATCCTGATTGACTCACCTGTGCACAGAAAAGATATATTCAAATCCAGGCCTGGGTGCAGCCCTCCAGGACCGAGTTTGGACACCCCTGATTTAAGAGTTCAGCCTATAGAATACATAGTCAATAGAGTCAATAGAATACATCTAAACATTTATTTAAAAAAAAACACCCACAGAAAAAAGTACGGGTTTGAGGCATTTGCGAGCAGCAAACAGAATATAGACCATAGTTTGCTTATTTCTATGGTGGCAAATTAATGCTCCTCAATATATTCATGCAGCTAGATCCTCTCTTGCAACCTTCTCAAGCAATCTTAGCCACTAATTAGTACCAGTTAGCACAATGAGCTGCACACTGACATAAAGGACTCACCCTAACAATGCTAAACATATCAGAAATGATGATACAATATATAGACTTTTTTAAACCTACTTGTTTTGGGGAGTCCCTGTAATTAAACTAAATTACTTCATACACATTCAAGTGTTTAGCATTCTGAAAATATATACTTAAAGGGATATGGAAGGTATCTGGATTTCACTAGGAATATATGTTTATTTATCTATTTTCTTTTATGCAGTTTATCTTATTAAGAAGTGTTTAAACGCTCTGTTTTACTGTGTTAAATCATCTCAATAGTACCAGCTTGGGTCTGCCCTCTAATTTTAAAAATTATCAATAAAGGTTATATTTTAAGTATGGCAATGTTCTCTTTATCTAAATTTTTCAGCACCATGATTGGCTACCAGTATTTTAACAATATACTTCCTGCCACTTTTATATATACCCTCTGCATCTCATGTTGTTCATGAAGATACATACTCTGAAGTGCAGTGTTTCAGATTAGCAAATCAGTGACAATCTCTAAGCAGCATGTTGAGACACTGCATACCCATTACGACTATACTGTGTCTTTATGAGCTGCAGAGGGCAGACCTAAGCAGGTACTATTTGGATGGTTTTAGGAAGAAAAACTGAGCTTTTAAGCCCTTTTTGATAAAATAAAGTACATCAAAGTAAATAAATACATAGGTACTGTGTATTATATTCTTGTAAAATCCAGAAACGTTCCATATCCCTTTAATGAAAACACATACTGGCAATATGAGGGTAAATATATTTAATACTATAAATATAATTACATTTCTTAGTATTTATTGTCTTACCATATTCAGTAAAGCATTGATTTAATGTTAATTAAAACTTTAGAAAACAGTAACACCTTACTGACTGTGTCTCAATCTCTTTGAAGTGTTTAATCAAGTCTCAAGTGTAATAAATATTTTGCAACTACAAAATAACTTTAGTATGTTACTATTTTGTACAGATGTCATATAGTTTTTGTAGCGAGAATTTAAAGTATATCTACGCGTCAGCATCTTCAGTTGCTTTACACAAAAAGTACTTCTCGTTCTGCTGCCTAATGAATTTTTTATTGCCTCTCTGTAGCTAGAACATGCCATAAGTTCAAATAGATGGAAAATCTCTTAATGACTAGTTTTCTTTATTCACTTTGAAGTTTATTCACTTTTGAAATACACAACAACTCAATGTACCAAGCAGGATGACTGACTCGGCTGTCCTTGATTTACCACAATATGTCATCTTCTAGTGCTTGAGTCTATGACCTGAGATTGCATGTGAAACAGGTAAGTCAGGAAAAATAAGACAGAGTAAAAACTTTTGGGACTCATCATTCTATAAAAAAAGAAGGTATTGCAAGCTAAGGGATCACTGAACAAATTGTATATGTCTGCAATGACCTCTCCATATCTTTACAGGAAGCCATATATAATAAAATACTGAAATCAACTATAGCTGTAGGTGAACACTAAATATTTTTCTTTAAATTGTTCAAATTTTACACAGTGAAAGCAAAATTAGTTTACTGAAAGTGTTACATTCAAAATAGTTTAGTTAAGGATCTATTATAGCTTTTTCTTTTTTTTCTTAGTTTTACATATTTCTTAACAACTATTTTAATGGGTACAAAATGATGACTCTAATGCCCTAGCAAAAGGACCTAGTTATTTTAAGTATGTATTGATCATTAATAAAATTCCTATTTAATAATTTACAATAATAATATTCAATATTAAATTAATTTACACAGATTAGAATATCTGCCTTCGGATGAGTGTTATTCTCTACCCTTATAAAGTCATCAAGGGGAGTGTGGAGGTTTTGGCTGAGACACAGGTTCTTAAAAGGTTTTAAGAACAATCCTATATGACAAGAAAATGAGCAGTCACTGGTAGGCTTCCCCAGTTGATCTTACAGTGGGTGGATACCAGCAGCAGCTACATCTTAAGTTAGACAGTAAGTTTAATACAAATTGTATTTACGATCAATGCCCAAATAAAACATGTAGCCCTTTATGCACAACATTAGCCCTTTAAAGAAAATAAAACAGTACTTCCAACTAGTTCATGGACTCTTTATGCATTGTATATAGAGATCACTGGCATAGCAAATTAAGGCTGAAACATACCTATGGGGTTTCGTGTTTCTCCTTTACAAAGAGACTTGCCTGACATTTCAGGGTTTGATAGGTAAAAAGGGACTCTTGTGAGCCAAATAATACACTATATATGTAGTTTTATGATTTTCATGCTTGTTAGTACTTACTTAAATTGAAAAAAAAACAACATATTTTCCATTTTCCCTGTTTTTTTAATGATAAACTAGATTGGGACAGGGGGCCACACATTTGCCCAATTGATAGGAAAATTCTCCCCATCGAGCAGCGCCAGCTTCACTGACCAATGGGGTATTTTCAAGTACATGCTACTTCCTAGTCATTTATAAAGCCAGCATGGCTATGGCTAGAGAAGAAGACACAGAATACTTACTCCACCTAACACTTATGTGTACTTTGAAAACCTGTAATATGTTTTGATATGACTTATGAGATCTATTTAATATGTTAAACATTGCAAACACACAGTACAGGAGGTCCCCGGGTTACAGACAACCTGACTTACAGACGACTCATACTTTAGAGCAGGCTCCCAAGGCCTTTTGTATGAGTTTGTTTTATGGTTTGTTTGTTTTTTATAAAAAAAATGTGCACAATAATTTCTCTAACTTATTATTACAGTACAGGGGTATTATGAGCCCTTATAGTATTGTTATTATTATTTATCAGGGATCTGAGTTACATATAAAGACGTCCTCAGGAATGTATCTTGTCCATAAACCGGGGACTGTACTAAACTGTATCCATGTTATTCTAAGTGTAAACTTTATGATCACTTTTTTTTTTTCTGGCTAGCTTTTATATATGAGACTTTTAAGCACAACCAGTACTGTTCCTGTGGCCACAATGCCAGGAAAACACTGCATGTAAAAGTGCCACTGTCCTTACAGAAAGCCAAAAGTCATAACTTCCCTCTACGCCCTTGTGTGTGTTAAGCATTTTGGATCCTGCTCACGTTTTCTGAACTTGAGAGAGGATCAGATTGCTCCCAGATTCTTAATGTTTTCTCACACAGTGACTTATGGCTAATTTTTGACAGTTTCTTCCTTTCGTACATGCCTGTGTGAGATTGATCCATTTGTCTCAGTTCCTGTTACTCATGCCATTGTGTTTTTTGGAATGCACTGACTTAAAATCTAAAGCCCAACTAACCATCAGTGGTTTGCTGTGAAATTTTTGTTTTGTGATTGCATTGCTTTTTGCTTGTTCTCCTGAAGGCAGGGTGGTAAAGCTGGCCTCATCTGACCCTTCCAGTCAAGCTTACTCATTCTGTATTTTTGTTCTCTGCAGTTTATTGCTGTGCATCATTCCCTTCACATACCAAGCGCCTCTGAACAGAGTCTTCTCATACGACTTTTACATTTCATATGATTCACCTGGTATCCACTTTTCTTCTGTTCCTGTCCTTCATTTCCTGGCTGTGGGACTTCACAATATCTTCTGGAATCTTCTCTCATGTTTCTATATTTTTTCTCACATTGACAGAAAGAGAAAAAACATCTGTACTGTATAATCTAAATGTTCTGCCTTTATTTCTTTGTATAATTGCAAAATTCATCCAATAGGGTTAACCAGGGTTAAGTGGTGTTAACATTTGATAAATAGGCAAGGGCATAGAGATGTTTGACTTCCATTTTTTACTCCACTTATCCTCTCACTATTGAGTTAAAAGAGCAAGTTCCACCTAAATTTAAGTTTCTGTTACATTAAACTTTGCAGAATAATAACTATATTAAAGATATAAAACTTGCCTCACTTGCTCCGCCATGTTTTTGGAAAGTGGAAGCTGCCATTTTACGTTTAATTTTTATCACTGACAATTAAAAGCTGTGACCATTACATTCTTGTTTTGTGTTTCTCAAGAGTTCTTGTTGAAATAAAAGCCAAGTGCTAAAACGTTTATACATGTATTCAAACTTCTATACTGAACTCTTTCATTTAAGAGTGTTTAGGTGAAACTTCCCCTTTAAGGGAAGTATTACAAAGTATAATTTAAAAAAGAAAATGCTCACATTGTTTTTTACCTGACAATATGTAAATATGTGATCTGTGGACCCCATCTCAAAACTGTTTAGAGTATACATTTGATATATTTCCGTGCTTTTTATAAAATACTAGAGTGATTTATAAGTACTGTATCAAACACTGCCAAATATTACATTAGTTACTGGCAGAATGCATGCATCATTTATTTACTCAGAATTTTCTTCAAACTGAATAAAATTGTAGATTTGATGGTGTAAAACCAATTTAGCTTGTTTTTAAAGTCATTTTAACACTGACATCAACTCATTTTATATCATTCTTAATTCTATTTGAACAACCATTGCATTAAAATGTTAAAATGTATTTGGTGATTCTTGTAGCCTTCTAGGTATCTGCTCATGAGTCCATGGCTAATTAGTAAAATTCTGAAGATACAGAAAAGGCTCCAGCTATATCAGTGCTGTAAACTGCAAAATACATAAGCACTTTACAAAAAGTACATTTAGTGTTACTTTAAAAATGTATTTCCTGTATTAAGAGTCAATGCCACTTCATGCCTTGTCAGCATCTTATCAGTGAGTGCCACCTTAGAGTATAGAGCCACAGATATAGCAAGTCATGCTGAATGTCTCAAACCCAGATTGTACAGCCAGAAATCCCACTCAGTAGTGCTTATTATACTTGATATCACAACAAAGCTGTTATTAGTGGCACTCCCTGAAAAGAGGCTGACTGAGGAGGGAAGATCTCAAGTCTGATGATATTTAAGTAACTCATAGTTTTCAAAGCAAGACACCTGGCATTTGATGTAATTTTGTTAATATAAAATATATGCTTATGTATAATTTGAGTTGAAGTTTATAGCATGGGAACAGTTGGAACCTGTTTGGTGTCCCTTTAAAGGGCCAATGTATGCACTTTTCATGTCAGATCTATTTTTTAGTTACCCTTTAACTAACATTAAAAATACAGTACAAAAATGTATGTGCAAACAGCAGCAAAACAAAGCTTTAGAATATGTTTTAATCACACACTTTAAATGATTAATATGATGTACTTCTCCCTACTGGTCTTTATTGTGAGCCTTACTGAAAAGAACAAATATTTCAACTGCAACAACCTGAATTAGAACAGGAGCATGTTCTGTAAGATAAGCAGTTATAGCTAAATCATAGCCCCCTGCATCTCCAAAGGGAGATTGTTCCACGTTACCAAATATGACTAATCAATATTATCTCAGCTGAAATGTTTGTTCTTCTTTTCAATAATGCTCAGAAAAATGAGATAGGTGGGAGGGCCAGCAGCCATTATTAATGAGGCAAACTCTGTTTCTAAATTACATTTTTTGGGTCAAAGCTTTGATGCTGGTTGTACATGTATTAATTAGTTGGTTAATTAATGGTAAGCTAAAAAATATATTGAGCATGACAAGTGCTTACACTGGCACTTAAGGTGAGTTACAAAAAAGCCAGTCTGTAAGGTGTTGTACCATGTAAGCCATAGAAGAATTTTGAGAACTTGCTTTGATAAAAGGGCTTTTTTGCCTTGAATGTTTGCAAGCCAATCATACTCAGATAGTCATTAAAAGGTGTCATCTCCAATAAAATGGTTTTCTTTTAGTAAAGTCAGGAATTTTATTTATATCCATGAGAAGGAAGTATGTGCTTGTTGAAACCATTATAGCTAAAAAAAACTGCAGAGAACGCCATGGGTGACTGGATGACAAATCACTGTCAATAACTAAAGCCTAGTCACAGTTCCCCAGCTTGAAAACAGCAAAAACTTGCAAAATATTTCAGAGGAAAGTGTGCTACTGTTTACAGTTTTATACTTTCTGATGTTTTCCATTACATCCAGATGACATCTACATACTCTTCATTACATCTGTATATCCTTAATCCTGAAGCACTGTTTAAATATATAATGATATTTCTTCAATATTCTTGTTTTTGTATTCAGTAATGGTCCCTCGTGTGTTTATAGCAAGGTTGTCCAATCTTTTAGTTCACAGTTGTACATTTATGGAACCAGTTAACCCATAGCTGTCCTGTTTTAGGTGAGTCCAGCATTCCGTGCCAGCAAAGATAGATTTGAGAAGGGTTATTTTTATTTTCTTTTAATTACTACACAGAGCATCACTGGAGCAGAGCAAAAACCTCTCTGGGTAGCTAAGCATTGCTCAAATTCCAGAGAAGCAAGAGACAAGAAACATTGATTTTCTGCATAAAAAAACAAAAAAAGTCTGTTCCCTTCATCTTGGAAATATAAGGAATATAAATTGACTTGAATGGGGGGGGGGGGCATTTTGGCAGTCCGTTATACATGTAAACACAGATTTGACTTTATTTTCTGGTATTTCATACTTTCAGAAGGTATTTCTACATTCTTTTAGGAGGTCTTTACTGTGATGTGGTCCAAATTGTGCTGAATTAAGTGGCCATTTAATTGTAATTTTTCATTTATCCCCCAGACTGTATAAGCTCTGGTTCTCTCTGGCCCCTGAATGAAGCTTGTTAAGTGAAGTGGAGCTTCTCAGGGGGTACTGCTGTGTAAATTGATAAACCACAACTGTAATATGGTAGGTGGCAGCGACTAGAAAGTGTGTGTGTGTGTGTATATGGCTAACAGCTAAAGTTTTACTTTTCCCCATATTTCAGTTAGTGGTTTTCAATTTGGAACTTCCTCATTGGTGGCTCCACTCTACCCGCAAAACATCATTCAGCTTATACAGTTTAGGGGGACCATTAAAAGTATTAATTGTTTAAATCACAATAAAAGATTAACAAAGGTTTTTCTTTTGTCGAGCCCCCCCCCCCCAACTATTCTTTATAAGACAGTTAAAGTAGTCCTTTAACTTGGTGCAGTAGATTTGCCTTGTTTTAGTGAGCTGAAAACTAACATGGTATTTGTGTAAGTTCTGTGTGCAATGCAGCTTACATTTTCATCTCGATTTTCTGGGTATATTATGAACTTATTTATAAAATACGTGAATTGAGACAAGATACATGTTTGCACCATGAGCTTGGAATTGTATGCTGCTCATTTAAAATGTGGTGTGTGGGGCCACATAAAAGGCATTGGAGGGCAAAATTGTGGCTCATGGCCCTAAGGTTGGATTACCTTGTGTTATAGTTACTTGTATTCTGACTAGATAATGATTCTCTCACTGACAGGTAAAGAAGGCATTTTGGCCTTTTTAAAGTTGGCACCAGTCACGGCAGTCTGCAGTTATTAATTTGATATCTGAAAAGGGAAAAAATCACCACGGAACAGCTTTAGTAGCAGACATTTGTAATTTTCTACTTAGTTATTTTCTCAAGGAATACAAATATAATTGCAGTTAGTTATTTAAAATATTGAGTGGAAGTATTAGATCATTCTCTCGTATTTGTTTATCTAGAGTCCTTACTTAACTCTCACTGTAATAAACAAGATTACCATGTCACTTTATTGCGAGCCTGATCGCATATTGGACTTCAAAACGCTAATTGATTGACGTTTAAACGTATGTTTTACTGATTTCATGATGACTGTCTCATTTACTATTGACTGTTTCTAAAACGATAGTTATGACCTTGCTTAATTTATCATGATCATGGCCTGAAATGCTACGTACGGTTACATAGTTACGGATTTGGCTTTCATCCTTGTTCAATTAAATCGCTCTGTAACTGTTGTAAATTTCAGACTTACGGCCGGTATGAAGGCAACTGCGGGCTTGGAATTTAATAAGGCCCTATGTGATGCTAATTATTGTTACTCTGAAAAACCTCAGTTGCTTTTGCCTTAATGCCTGAGGTAATGTAAGTTTGTTTTAGTATACAGTACTATTTTTTTTGTGTGGATGTATTGTAAAGGCATTGAAATCCCAACATTTACTTCTTCAAGTGTCTTTACAAACATTTCTTCAAATATAAAGAAAATAACCTTTTTAACTCGGCCCTCTTAATGTAATTATTTGTAAAGCAATAGCTGCATAAACAGGGCAATTGCTTTGTGTCTCACAGGGATTAATGCTTAATCTCTTAATCCAAACAGTCAGAGCAAGAAGTAGAAATGTCACTTATTCCTTATTGGTTATGTATTTTCTCTCAGTTTCACTCCACTTGAAGAAACAAATCTTTGGGTGTTTGAACACTCTTCAACTCATCTATAAACAATGTTTCAGTTACTCAGCACTTATCAAGGTATCAGCTAATATACTTTTGCAGGTGCAGCATTCTGTACTCTTATAATACTCTATTTAACAATATTGGTGCATCTTTATAAAAAAAATTAACAACCCCTTAGTTGATATGCCATTGATACCTTACTGAGCAGAATAATATCTTGCAGACGACCGTCTTTCAATAAATATATGCCCTTAATAACACATTTTAAGTAGTATACATATACAAAAACTCAGAATAATGTACAGGAGGTTATAATACTAACTAGCCACTTGCCCGTCAAAAATGTCAGGATAATAGCCTTGCAATGCTGTTGTTTGCCACACAATGCAAGGCTCACAATGTGCGTCTTTGTCGCACATTGCTAGCCTCGCCATGCGCGGCAATGCCTTGCCTCACTATGCACGGCTTCACTCTCTCCTTCCCTCCTTATGTGTCCTCTACCTCCCTCTTCTCTCCTCTCTGCAAGCCTCGCAATGAGCGCCTTCGCAACCCATTGCAGGCCTCGCAATGAGCGCCCTCGGCGCCCATTGCAAGCCTCCCGTCACAAATGACGGGATAATATTTGACTTTACCCCCTTCCCCCCGTCTCCTGTGTCTCTTCCCTTCCTCTTCCTCCCCTGTGTCTTTTCCATTTTAGACTTCTAGAGCACTTCCTCTCTGCTTGTAGCCTGATGGGCATTTTTATCTCTATTCAGCAGGGGAGAGAAAGGGTGTAGGATTTCTGGTTTTGTTGTGAATCGGTTTGACTAAGCATTTCATTGCTACTCCCCTAAATCCCACGTGCTCAGAAGCAGCCAATAACACTAAAACATCTTGAGAACATCTTGCTTTCATTGCTATGTATCCATTGACTCTTGCAATGAAGAAAGTTTTCCAGCAATACAGTTTCTATAGGATATCAAGAATGGGAAAAACTCTAAATATGTCTTTATGTCCATGGAATTTTATGGTATCTTACTAAGCACATGAAATCGGGATCCAGAATTTTGCTGTGATTTTTTTTTTTTTTTTTTACTTAGCTTAAATGGCATATATACAGAGAGAGAGAGAGAGATTAATAATCAGAGTATTTCAGAATATAGTGATACCTTTTTTTATTTGTTTTATTCTGGATGCAAGTCAGAAACAATACTGTTTAAGGTTTAACATGAGCACTGGAATATACAGAGCAGTAATAACAAACAGGTGGGACTGAAGACAGACATCATAAATAAAGTAATTGGTTGATTAAGTGTGTATATATATATATATATATATATATATATATATATATATGTATGTATGTATTTCTCTGAATGTTTTAAAAATGTAAATTTGGTAATACGCCAGAATTAGTCTACGTGACAAAGCTTCTATGTTTTGCAAACTACCTAATAGCCCTATATGAAATGTATTTGGTGCAAATATTTTGCAGACAAGCCAAATGTGTGACACAGCTATTATTTATTAAGCCTATTCCTGAACTAATCATATGACTCAAACATTAACATGGTGAAGCAAGGATCATGGGAAAGTTTTGAGCAAGACAGATAATATACCCATGCCAACATAGCTGTGAGAGTTTGTTTGCTTCTCCACCCATTGTAAGATAGTTTTCTTTTTGTGCCAGAATACATACAGTGCCTTGCAAAAGTATTCACCCCCCTTGGCATTTTTCGTGTTTTGTTGTCCCGGAACCTGGAATTAAAATTGTTTGAGGATTTGCATCATTTAATTTACAAAAATTTGAAGATGTTTTTTTTTTATTGTGAAGCAAACAACAAATAGGACAAAATAACAGAAAAAAAGTCAATGTGCATAACTATACACCCCCCTATAGTCAATACTTTGTAGAGCCACCTTTTGCGGCAATCACAGCTCCAAGTCTCTTTGGATAAGCCTTGCAAAACTGCTCCAGCTCCTTCAAGTTGGATGGTTTGCACTTGTGAACAGCAATCTTTAAGTCTGACCGCAGATTTTCTATAGGATTATGGTCTGGGCTTTGACTATGCCATTCCAACACATTTACATTTTTCCCCTTAAACCACTCAAGTGTTGCTTTAGCAGTGTGTTTGAGGTCATGTAAGATGCCACGGAGGTCCTTAAGGAACCTCTGTGGCAATAGGGTTAATTTTAAGTGGCAAATGGATCCCTAACTAATCGGGGTTAATGTTTCGCTGCTACTGAGATCCTTTAAGAACTTCCTTGGCAGGGAGTTAACTTTTAGTTGTCGTGGAGAGCTATAAAGACCCCAATTGCTATAGTTAGATGGTTGGACCCCGAGGTTAGCGCTTGGGCAGAGGGAACCCCCGGGGTTTTCCCCTCAGTATATGGGAGGAGGGAGTCCCTGGGGTCCGCTGTTTAGAGTATATGTTATAGGGGATCACTGGGTGAATTATAGGGGGGTTATAAACCCCCCTGCATTGGTTTCAATTAATATTTAGATAGATAGATAGGGGTTATGGAAGATTGTTAGGGCTAATGTAGTGTTTATGCAGCATTGATACAGAGACTACTGAATTCAGACTCATGAGTCCCCTGCAGGCTGGCATTTGGGCTGACAGCAATGGCAAACAGCCATTGATGCTTGTCAGCTACATTGAGGAACAGCTTTAGGAGAGCAACATTGGAATGGCTCCCTAGTAAGCACAGTTATGAGGGAGCCATTCCTCGCAACAATGTAGTAGATTGGAATGGAGCATGATCAAGTCCAAGTTACCTGAATGAGCATCTAATTTCCCATTTTGCAGCTCCAAAATGGAATGCGATAATTACAAATTAAAGACCGTAATTATTTATTCTAAACTGTGTAAAAACATTTTGCACATTATCAAGTTCAGTTCTCCAAAATAGCATACTATAAATGTGACACTGCAGTGGTCATTTAAGTCTTTATTCTTCAGGCCTTACATGCAATTTGTATTACTTGCAAATAGTAAATCCATTTACAAAACCATTGCAGTGATCTTTTAAGGTCCAGTATTAGGATATTATTTCTCTTCTAGAGATAGTTCTGAAAAAAAAAGAAATATCCACTATATTATCTGCTAAATTAGTAAACATATTTGTATGCTTCATAAAGCAATAATAAAGTGGGATAAAGACCTATGACAAACATATAAATGAGTTAAGCTCTCTTCTTATTTGCACTTAAAGAACCATTGTTTTTGGTTAGAATAAAAATGTTGAAGCTGCTGGACCCTGGAGGTATACTTTGGTAGAAGCTGTGTGTTGGAGAGCAATGCTTGCATCTGGTGATGCCTGCTTCTGGGCCTGTGAGGGGAAAGGAGTGTGGTATCAATTTCAATCAGATACAATTAACTAACAAAGTCATCTGACCTCTCTGCGTTCCCTTCTCTCCCAACCCTCTCTCCACTGATAGATTAAAAACACACACCCTTATGATCCAGCTCTCAGGATGTGATGTAACAATACAAAATGGATTCCCAAAAATCTAATTTTCTTTTTTTTTAAAGTAGTTTTTTATGTACATGGCTTACACAGCTTCTAATGTTGTTAGATTGTTACATACTTCACAAACACGTGTATTTTGTTTTGAGCTACAGTGGTCCTTCAAAGTTTAGAGGAGGGGATAAAGAAGGTTGAGATAGGAGGTGAAGGAACTTGGTGAATTTGGTCAATTGGACAAGTCAGATTTCAGTTACTAAAAGTAAGATGTGACTCAAATATTATAGGAATGCATAATAGGTTTCCTTGGAAATGCTTAAAGGGCCATTCGCCTCACTGTAAGTGCTCTTCATGGTGTGACAAGATTGTATGTTTAAATATTTTTTTGAAATTACATTAATGACAGCTAAAAGTCTATCCTGTCTATTTAAAAGATAACAAACAACTGACCTATTTAAGTGATTCCAGCATGCCATGCTCTGCACAGATAGATGAGATGAGGGTCACCCTCTGTTTGTTTTTTGCTCACTATATGGAGATGTAGTGTGTAGCTTGTTGGGACAGTCAGTGACACATGTAAACACAGAAATACTTTATTTAATTCTTAGTAAAAAATGCACATATGTCAAATAAGTATTTCAACATGCTTTTAGGAGATTTTTACGGTGATATGGTCAAAACTGTGCTGAATTAAGTGGCCCTTAAATGACAATAAAATTAGAACTTGTATGTAAATATAATATCTTAATACTGAGCTATTGCTATTTTGTACTCTATAATAATCAAATACTTCCTTTAGGCTGATTAGCTACATCTTTTCTTTTTGAGGAACAGATCACGACACTTCAAAAGCAATTTGCTTAGGAATTCAAAAGCACATTTTTAACCTTTTGCTCTGAAACAAAAAAACTAAATATGTGTTATGTTTAAAGTTTAAATGAATAATAGACCTTATGTGACTGGTGTACGCTTAATTTCACCTTTTATAAGTATAAGTCACAAGCGATAACCTTATCTCATGATGACCTTATATATGGGAGGCTGTAATAGCATGAATTCCATGCATTCTCTGTTTCAGCAATCATCCCTTCTAATAATAGACCATCTTCACAGCTCCCATGTTGTACAGTAAAACATATTTGTAACCCGTTATCATTGACCATGTTTTCATGATAACAAACTAGCTACTCCTATGCAATTATCAGCTTGCTAATGTTAAAATGTTGCTTTGGTGGCATTCCTCTGCAAATTGCATTTTCCAGAGATTGGTTTAATAAACTGGAGCAGGGGTCAGTGCACATCTCTAAGACAGAAGAAACATTCAGCTATAAAATACGCTTTTTAAGTAAACTTTTTTTTAAAATAAGGAGACTCATAATTTGTTGCACTGCTTACTTGAGTGGGTTGGCAGCAGTACTTTAATACAGAACTTTGTAAATAGAAGATAAACACATTTAGAAGTGAGCATATATATATATACTATTACTCTGAGCTGAATTAAAGCCTCCTGCCAGTGAAGCATTTTGTAAATCACTTGGAGGATGGGGAATAAAACAGGCAGATACATTGGAAATAGAATTCAGCAAATGACCAATACAAAGTGATAGAATATTTAAAACTTTTTGGGGGGTTAAATGTGGCTTTACATTTTGCAATAGAAATTTCAACCTTACTGTAACTTGCAGTGCCCCTTTAAACAATAACTTGAAATGGACAGCTTTCCAAAAAACATTTAAAGGCTCCCTCCTCCCCATTGACATTTTGGTAAGATATGTTGGTATAGTGGTTATTTAACACTTTATCTGAAATCCATGAGTGCCTTATACTGCTTCTGAATATCCTTCTTCATTGAAAGCATTTGCATGCTCTCGCTGGTGGCTTACATTTAATTTTTGGGTTTGTGGCTTCATTTTCATCACATACAGCTGATAAGATTGGCTCTGTAACAGCTGTTTCTGGAAACAGATTGGGTGTGACACTTTGTTCTGCCAGTTCTTGTTTCCATTTTCATCAGTTGTAGATTTATTAGATTTCAGTGTAGTCAGTTTCTTATGAAATATATATATATATATATCATTTTAGTAAAATTATTTGGTTGTTCATTTGTAGTTGTATTATTTTATTTGAGTGATCTGTAACAGTGTCAATTTATTATCACCAGTAGAAATTATGATTTATGTACGTCAGGTAATGTGCATGCAGACTTATATTAAAGTGTTCATTTGCATTATGCTGCAATTTATTGCAGGTGACATATCTTCTATGTGCACAATGAGTATTAGTAAATTTTATCTGATATCCGATATATCAGGAAATGTGCAGTATATTTAAGCATATACATATGGCAGATCGCTTTAAATGCAATAGTTTTCACCCATTTGTTTGTATTATAAGTCTCCCATTTAACATAGAAAAATGTGTAACTTTGCAACTTAACATTTCTATTATAATACAAATCGCACAAAACATAGATTAACAAATAAAGAAATACATTTTTTTCAATAAAACTGGCATTGCTACACTTTTATGACCGCTCCTTCCTTTAGTAAACGTCTGTGGGTCTCACTCTCATCCCATGGGTCTTCTTTCATTTATTAACTATTCACTACCATTCACGTAATTCCATCTTTTCCTTCTTTCTCTTATATCTCGTTTTTTTCATACTCTCTCTCTCTCTCAACATATATATATATATATATATATGTATATGTATATATATCCAAGTCTTTCCCTCACCTGAAAACATCCTTCTTTCCAACATCTTAGCTTTATAAATGAAACTATTTCTTGAGGGGGTCTCTTTAGATACGCAATAAGCTTAACATATCCTTGGATTTCCATGTATTGTCTCCTATAAAGGCATACAGTCTTTTGAATTTCAATTGCAAGTTTTCCGCTTAGTTACTTCAGAAAACGTATAACCATTCGTGTGGGTTAAGAGAGGTATCTAACTCTGGCCTGTATTTATCTCAAGGGGTCTGAATCCTTTGTGTTTTATAAGTACATTAAAATGAGATTCCATACCTATTTTGCAATGTAAAAAGACCAGTCTAAAGTATTCATTTGCACCATAAAGACAAGAGCAAACTTGAAACTATTTTATGGTACAGTTTAATTGGTTGTATACCTTAGTAAAATCTTGTTCCCAAGTAAATTAAAAAAAAAAAAAAAAAACAACATTGAAATCTTCATACAATGGTCCCAAATTAAAAGAGTTTGTTGATTGCTGCTTAGCAACATCAAGACTCTATCCTGTGTTATTGTATGTCTGCCTCGTTTTCCACAGTTCACTCAAGGCAACTGGCTGATGACACTGTCCCGATGGGGGAGGACAGCCAGGAAATTAATGGTAGCAATGCGAACTGTATAATGCTATGCTTAGGGAAACAAAACTTCTTCCTGCCCACAATCCTTTCACAGCAATCACTGAGCTGAAAAGAATTCATACAAAAGATTGATGAAGTTTACTTGCCAATGCTGGAAAATTCCTTCACAAAGTTGGCGCCCTTCGTATGTAACTAAAATGATTATTTATTATTTTTTTTTGCTGCACAACAATGTTTAACACTCTATTTAAAGATTCTTGTTTTTTTAATTAGTAAAAGAGACAGCAATTTTGCACACAGGTAACAGTATGGTTTATACTGAGTATGCATATGCAATTTTTTTGCTTAATGTAATGTACCTGGTTAGTAGTCAGTTGTGCGCTACTGTATACACACACACAAGCACACATATATTCAGTAAAGTGAGTTTTTTTAAAGGTTAAGACATAGCTGAGTGACTGCAATACAGTGTGTGTGCGCCGCACGAGGCCCTATAGCAGTCATTTTGACATGCCCATTCTAATGCGATCAACCTCTTAATCAGCTTGCAGAAACAGTCTCGTTCTTGCTAGTATAAATGTTTTTTTCTATTGTACAACATCCTTTATCATTTGAAAGGTTTGTTAATTAATTCTCATCTCTAATTGCCATATCTCATTATCTATATTTTGCAATAGGCTAAAGCAGTGTTTCTCAACAGTCAGTCAATTGAGACCTGAGATATTATATGCCAGTCCTCAGAACTTATAGGGGGCAGGTGGATGGCCACAACTCATAAGAAAAATGTTTCCAAGTCTGCATACTTTTTAAAATCCTTATCTGATTCAACCACTCTCCTTATCTTTGTGTGTTCAGATTGTCTTAAGACACAGTAAGTTTCCTGGGTTTATGGAAGCACATACACCCTACTAGCTTTTTAAGGCTATTCTAGATGACAACATCCTTGCAGTACTGTATATTACTTAAAGGGCCATTGTAATTTAAAGCCAATATGTTGGCTTGTTTTGCAAAGACCATTAAAAACAGTTTGCCATTTTAAATAGTTGTTACTGTTTGTTCTCATTTTCTAAATTTGTACTTTACTTTTTCAATTATTCAAGAAAGAGGGAACAGAGTCAACTTTACATGTGTACAAGGAATTTGATAAGGCTTGCAAAAGGGCTGTTAGATTGGCTAAAATAGATCATGAAATGTTAATTGCAAAGGAAAATTAGACTAACCCTAACATTTTAATATAAAATGTATCAATGGGAAGAAGATCCATTGTGAAACAGGAAAAGGCAGATGAGCTGCATAAGTTATTTTCTACCAGTGGTTGGAACATTGCAACAAAATTAGGCTACACTACCTTCACCAAATAATCGGTTAATGCAGTAAGAAATCCAAAAGAGGTTGTGTAAGGTAATTAAATCATAGAATTCCCTCCAGATGGATTTACACAAATTAGAGAAATTGGCAAATTAGATTTAATATAAATAAATGGTGAGTTTGGAAAGGAAAAATCAGCATGCAATTTATAATCTTAATAAAGCAAATTACGGGGTATCAGAGATAGAAATGCATTTGGGAGTGCTTGTGGACAACCCTGTACGTAACAGTGCTCAATGCCAAGCAGCATCTGCAAAGGCAAGTAAAATATTAGCATGTACCGTATTAAAAAGGGTATAGAAGCAAGGGAAGCAAATGTAATTCTACCACTATACAAATCCCTAGTACGCCCTCATTAGAAAGGGCAACAAGACTAATAAAGGGAATGAACAGACTTAGCTATGAAGAAAGGCTAACAAAATTAAATGTATTTTCTCTAGAAACACAGAGCCTAAGAGGGGATATGATTACCTTATAAAATATACATCCAGGATCAATATAAGTCTGTGTCAAGTGAATTTATTGGGCCAAGAGGTTTTCAACTGACAAGGGGACATCCCTTGAGGTTAGAAGAAAAAGATTTTACCTTAGAGAAAGTAAATGGTTCTTCACAATAAGGGTAGTTATACTGTGAAATTCTCTACCAAAGGAGGTTGAGACAACAGATCCGACAGGGGTTGGATATATATTTTAAATAAAAAGAGCATTCAGTATTATCCTGGATAAGTAGAGAAGGAGGAGTATTGATCCAGGGAGGAATCCGACAGCCACTATCTGGGGTCAGGAAGGAATTTTATTTTTTTCAGACAATTGGCAATGTTTCAATATTTTTCTTTCTGATTGCCTTCATCTGGACCAATTAACAATTAATCTACATATTACATGGATCAGAGGAGATCTAAAAAGTTTAAACTTTCTTTCAACCTCAATTACTATGAAAATTATCTTTTCTCTCCCCCAAGCAGTGCTGCTTTTCATCACCTATCAGGGGATGTGGCCAGCTCTGCATGGGGTCTGAATCATTATGGAGTTTATAACCAGGCTGGGCTATAATGTCACAGGCCCCACCCTCTTATGTCATTGTTCCTCCATGGCTGCCCACATAAAGGTATTGAAGGTAAAACCTACTTACAGCGGCCTCATTGGCCCCACTCATTGACATAATGGCGTCAAGACCAATGACTACACATGGTATCATAGCTATGCCACCTTTACTGAACCAGAATCTAGACTGGTCAGAATTTTTATTTTTTAAACCAGGCCCCAGGCAGAGCTGGTCAATCGGTAGATGGCGAGAGGAAAACTGACAGTTTCAAAAAAATATATATATATATTTTATTTATTTTAAAATACATACTATTTGATAGTCTATGACCAACAAACACATATTTGACTTTTACTTGTAAATGCACTGCTGTGGTACTTTAAAAACAGATTTTTGAAGTATAGTAGAAATAGTGCACACTTTTTTATTCAATGCACTTTATGCAAGCTGTAGAATTGATGTATTTTTGTATGCTGCCTAACCTCCACGCACCTGTTCTTCTAATATTATAATGTTATATAATTTATTAGCAAAACTAAACAACGTATTATCATAAGCACACAGAATAATGGTTCTGAAGAGATTCTAATCTATTTAATAAATACTAGAGTACATATAGTAAGGTACAAGGAGTGACTCGTTCAGGGTCACACGTAATGAGTGAGTTTAGGTGTAACCTACAAGCCTATGTATACATGAAGAAATAGCCCCTCCTAAGACCAAGTGATTATAGTGTCATTAAGAAGTCAAATAAAACTGAGAAACATAGAATTAAAAGAAGAGAGAGCAAACAGTACCTAGTGTGCTGTATACCTAAAGCAGTTTTAAATGTAATCAAATGAAAACATTACTCTGACAAGAAATGTGGTGGACATGAAAAAATATATTAAAAGCTAACATTAATTTGAGTGCACTATTGACATGAAGACCGTAACTGAAAAACCTAAGACACATATGTACATAGGGCCTCATTCTATTAGCGGCCGCAGCCGTTGCGGGGCCGCAAGGACCGGCCGCAAGCTATTCTGCTATTCTATTCCCTTACGGCCGGAGGCTCCGGCAGGCTTGCGGCCGGTGCCTTGCTATCTCTTGCCGCTCGCGCCAGAGGAAAGCCTTTGATCTAAAACGGCCGCAAGAGTTTCGGCCGTAAGAAATTCCTATTTGCAATTCAATTGCTCCGGGAACCCTCTCTGCAAGGCTAAAAACGAGCCGCAGCTTACTTGCAGGAAAGAGGTCCCGCTAGCACCAATTAAGCACATAAAATAGCTCAAATAAAGCCATCCTGCACTTTGAGAAGACTATAAAGGGATTTTAGGTGTTAGAAAAAATAGCACATAATTATCCTATACTCAAATCCGTAAAATATTTTATTTTTAATATCCGTAAAATATCCATGTAAAAAGTCCAGAGTGCTTGGAGCACCTCAGACCCGCCCACGCCGAAGCCGGAAAATAAACAGTTAATTTGAACTCGGGTTTGGGCTGATGTGCAAGCTTGAGAGTGGGTTACTTTTAATCCTCATGTCCCCCAATATGATCCCTAGCATTTACAGAGCTGTACAGTGCAGGCTTGAATTTATTTTTGCGTTTTTAGATTTCTGCGCTTACGGCCGGTTTCAAGATATGCGGCCGGCCGTAAGAGGAGATCCTTGCGGGGCCGTATAATAGAATCGCGAGTTAACAGAACCCCCGCAAGGAATCGCAGCCTTACGGACGATTTACGGCCGGTAATAGAATGAGGCCCTTAGTATTTACTAAACACAAATCTTGATTTTAACTTAGCTATTCTGATATTCACTCATGCTTAAGGACGCATAAATGAATCCCAATTTATGGAAATATTAAATATTAATAAAAATTATGAATGATAATGTATTTTTCATTAACTTTATTTATTTATTTGTATATATATATATATATATATATATATATATATATATTAAAATTAAATGTAAGTTTTCTTTTCTTAAATAATATTTTATTACTAATCAGTTATTAAATAAATAAGTGAAACCCTATAATATGGCCCTTTATTCATACTTTTTTCATTGTGGTTTATATAACGTCCTGCTCTCCATCTCATGATGTGAACATGCTATTTCAAGGTAAAAACCATAGAAAGTCAGGCAATCCCTTAAATTTAATAACAGAATGTTAGGAGTGGAATTATGTTATTTGTATTGATAGTTTGTCTTTCACGAATGGAATAATGTAGCATGAAGAAATGTTACCTTGGGGAAGGTGATATCTCATGCGCATGTCTTGCGTGATGAATTAGCTCTTACAGCCAGATTTCATTAAGCATCCATGTGACAAACTGGGTACCACACCAACATTAATGGATTAGTAACTTTTAACACTAGTTTAAGCTTTTTAGACAGGGTGTCATATGTACGAAAGGGTAAGTGTTGGAAGAGTTCTTGGAAATATCATATCCTTGTATGTATGCTCATTAGAATAACATGGAGATGCAAGTGTCCTTCAAAGCATCAGTTTTTAGTATGGATAACAAAGTGACTACTTATTCAGTATTTTATTACATTTAGACATATTCTGTCTGTATAGTCACCGCTGAAATGCACTGTGTACATGGAATCTGAATAAACAATGGACTGGAGTTTAGAAAAAAACTTTATAGAGGATCAGTTGATACATTATTTGTAGATAAGATGCAGACCTGTTGAAAAAATGCTTGAAGAACAAATAAAAGTAATCTTGAAAGCTCTGTACCTCAGTTCTGAGAACATTTAAAATTTTCAAAAATGGATGTAGTAAGCTTAAGTGTGTTAATGCAAAATTGTGGCCATTTACCATGTAACAGCTACACTTTTCATAAACGTGAAGGCCACCCAGAGCTTGTTTTAACTACTCTACTTCCCTATTTCAAATATTCAGCATCATCATACAGTGAGAGCACCAAGGTATAATTTAATGGAAGGAGATTGAGGGTGAAAGCTAAGAAGGGTAGATTAAGGGAATCAGGGGAAGAGGGAGAAAGCTTGGTGGAAAGAGAGGGAGACATAATTTTTAGGGTAAAATAAGAGAAAAAGGATAAGTGCATTCGGGAAATAACAATAACGACTAATGAGAACTGGTAAGGAGTATACAAAAAAGATGAAAGAGAGCAGAATGGAGGAAAAGTGAAGAGCGTTAGGGAAGGTTTAAACAATGTGAGTGTTGAAACATTTTGTGGGTGTTGAAATTATATGGCAGAGCCCCTTTTTTTTTCCACTTTTTAATGTGCTCTTGCCCATATTCCACAACTTTTGATAGCTTCTTGGAAAATCAGGCCCAGCGGTCATCTTAAGCAGATCGTATCTGCATTCCATTTTCTATTAAGTTTAAACAGCCTATTTTTAGTTATTGAGAAATGACTGAAGAACAATTCAGGAATTTCAAGAATGAATGAGTTGTTTGGACACATACCTGTGTCATACATTTTTTAAATATAACTTCACACTTTCTGATTGTCCCAAAAGATTATTTGTGTTAAGAGGCTACCTATAAGGAAGAAATGGATATTGATATTTTAAAGCATCTGCTCACAACATGTTTCTGAACTGTTAAGCCATAAAATAAAAGATCACTGCTCCCTCTGTTCTGACTAAATATGTTATTTCTAATGTTCGCTATTTCTTTGTGGTCTTTTATTTATTTTTTTCTCAGTTTTATGTCAAAAGAGAAGGCTTTAATATAGTATTAGTCAAAATTCTAACCATTCCTAACAGCTATACTGTTCTGTAGATGAAACCTTGTAGAATCTATTAAATTAAAACTTTTTAAACAAAAATATTTTTAGTAATGTTGAAAATTCACATGTTTTTCAGTATACAAACTGTCACTCATACTGCTACATATTTGATATGCTCAAATACCCTACAGTCCTATCAAGTAATTGGACATGTAAAAACTTAAGGAGGGTGCATATAGCACTTCGTAGTAAAATACCATGTACCATATATATATTAAATATATACAAAATTATGATTTACATGGGCTCAATAATTATTCACCCATAAGATTGTTAGACCATGCAGAGATAGAAAGAAGTATCAGTCCTCTGTAAACTCTACAACAGTAAAACTTTTTAATTTGTTTCTCCAAAGTACATGACACACCTCCCAGAGTCTCATAGGTGATTTATTCTACCTCTGAGCTATTTTACAGAATAGAGAACTCTGGTAGCTCAAAGCTAAACTGCTTGATGAAAATCCTACTATATATAAAAAATAATGATGTACCATTGACTTTGTGAAAGCCTCCGAGAATTTGTTGTCAATTTTCTTTTAGAACACATTTCAGAAAAAATAAGCACGGACTCATTCATCTCTGAAGTTATATGAGTTTCTTGATTTGACCTTTTTGTTATCTAAGGAGCATGCAGCAGATTTCATAACAGTATTTAGATATGAGCTGAACTGATATACAGTGGTTATATTTAGAATGTATGCTGCAATTGGCCCACTCTGATTTGTGCACCCTATGCCCCAGTATTAGTTATTTCCTCTCCCATAAACACTTACCCAATTCCCAATTATATGACAGATAGTTTGTAATGACCAAGTGACCTTGGATGGTTTAATTTTGTTTATTGAGAGATCACAAAAAATGCAAACTTACAGTAGCAAGAACTGAAACATTACATGGATCCAATGAAGACTAAGCAGGTTAAAAAAGCAGGTTGTATTTATTTTTATATTTTCTAAATTTATCTTGCCTAGTGTTTCAAAATATTAGAATTTTGTATAGTGATCCTTTACATAGATTGAGCCAACACATCAATGAATGTCTTACCAATTCAGCCACTGTTGTTTTAGCTCTATGTACAATGCCTTGCAAAAATATTCACCCCCCCCCCCCCTTGACTTTTTACCTATTTTGTTATATTACAGCCTTAAGTTCAATGTTTTGTTAATCTGAATTGTATGTAATGGATGAGAACACAATAGTCTAAGTTGGTAAAGTGAAATGAGAACAATATATACATAAAACTATTTTTTGGAAATAAAAAAACAGAAAATTGGCATGTGCGTATGTATTCACCCCTTTTGTTATGAAGCCCATAAAAAGCTCTGGTGCAACCAATTACCTTCAAAAGTCACATAATTAGTGAAATGACGTCCACCTGTGTGCAATCTAAGTGTCGCAGGATCTGTCATTACATATACACACCTCTTTTGAAAGACCCCAGAGGCTGCAACACCTAAGCAAGAGGCACCACTAACCAAACACTGCCATGAAGACCAATGAACTCTGCAAACAAGTAAGGGACAATGTTGTTGAGAAGTACAAGTCAGGATTAGGTTATAAAAATATATCCAAATCTTTGAAGATCCCCAGGAGCACCATCAAATCTATCATAACCAAATGGAAAGAACATGGCACAACAGCAAACCTGCCAAGAGACGGCCGCCCACCAAAACTCACGGACCGGGCAAGGAGGGCATTAATCAGAGAGGCAACACAGAGACCTACGGTAACCCTTGGAGGAGCTGCAGAGTTCCACAGCAGAGACTTGAGTATCTGTACATAGGAAGACAATAAGCCGTATGCTCCAGAGATTTCGTCTTTATGTCAGAGTGGCCAGAAGAAAGCCATTACTAAATCATGTGGGAGACTCCCAAAATGTATGGAGGAAAGTGCTCTGGTCTGATGAGACTAAAATTTAACTTTTCGTCCATCAAAGAAAACGCTATGTCTGGCGCAAACCAAACACATCACATCACCCAAATAACACCATCCCACAGTGAAACATGGTGATGGCAGCATCATGCTGTGGGGATGTTTTTCAGCAGCCGGGACTGGGAAACTAGTCAGAGTTGAGGGAAACATGGATGGCGCTAAATACAGGGATATTCTTGAGCAAAACCTGTACCACTCTGTGCGTGATTTGAGGCTAGAACGGAGGTTCACCTTCCAGTAGGACAATGACCCCAAACATACTGCTAATGCAACACTTGAGTGGTTTAAGGGGAAACATGTAAATGTGTTGGAATGGCCTAGTCAAAGTCCAGAGCTTAATCCAATAGAAAATCTGTGGTCAGTCTTAAAGATTGCTGTTCACAAGTGAAGGAGCTGGAGCAGTTTTGCAAGGAGTAATGGGCAAAAATCCCAGTGGTAAGACGTGGCAAGCTCATAGAGACTTATCCAAAGCGACTTGGAGCTGGGATTGCCGCAAAAGGTGGCTCTACAAAGTATTGACTTTGGGAGGAGGGGGGTGAATAGCTATGCACATTGACTTTTTCTGTTATTTTGTCCTATTTGTTGTTTGCTTCACAATAAAAAATATATATATATCTTCAAAGTTGTGGGCATGTTCTGTAAATTAAATAATGCAAATCCTCAAACAATCCATGTTTAATTCCAGGTTGTGAGGCAACAAAACACAAAAAATGCCAAGGGGGGTGAATACTTTTGCAAGGCACTGTACTAGTTACATTAACCACACAAAAATATGGTACATTTTGTTTTATCTAATTTCTATCAGCAACTTCCATTAATTTCCATACAATGCTTCTATAATTCTTTTTAATGGTAATTGAAGTGAGGCCTCATCTGCACTGCTCTAGTCATTTGAAACTATTCATCCCAATAGATCTTTCTGTAAGCTTCCACTGTAAAAAATGATAATGTTTTCTTTAATATTATAAGAGCCATGTTGTCTTCATGTTGGCCTGATTGTATCTCCAATCAAACTATACTTGTTTGCACATGATATTTTTTTATTTTCCAACTCCGTCATGCTTTAGTGCATTCATGATTTACTTCAATTAACAGAACACAATAGTGCCCTACATTATAACTACTGAAAGTGTTTCACTTACTATAATTAATGTGCACTGCTCTCTTCTGGTACAATTACACTTAAAATATCTGAAGTGACCCCAAATTAACTACCTCTTCTTACAAAAAGAGTCACAATAGAATGTGTTTAATGTTCTCAGCCATTATTACCAATGCCTGACAGTCCTTACAGCAGTAGTCATTTGGTGTTCCAATAAATTTTATTGGTTCTGCTTGCAACAAAACATTTTAGTGTTAAACTGCATTGCATAATCTCCACCAAGGGGACTTGTGCTTACTAACCTTCCTTCCTCAATGATAGATCATTAATACTTTTACATTGTTGTAATTGCGTAAAGAGTGGGGTAGCTGTGAATATCCAGTAATTCAGATGAATAAGCAGAGTATTGTTCATGAATATAATGTGATACCTTTTTTACTGGACAAAAGTTTTATCCAGTGACATATACTGTATGATATATATACTGTATATACACACAGTTGAGTCACATTTTTATGACCTGAATAACTGCCTTGTGCAGCATGACTTGCAGATAGACGGCATGGTAATTAGTCAATAAAGTCCTGGAAGGTTGGTATGGGTATCTGGAGCCATGAAGACTGCAGTGCATCAGACAGCTGCTGAAGAGTGTGTGGTGGAGGATCCATATGGCAATCAAGATGTTCCCACAGGTGCTCACTGGGGTTCAAGTTCAGGGAATTTGGAGGCCAGGGAAGTATTTGGAAGTCTTCGTCATGCTCCTCCAACCGCTCCCAGACAATTATGGCTGTGTGCCATGGTGCATTGTCCTGCTGGAAGATGCCATATACTCCAGGGAAGACAGTCAACATGTCTGGATGTACTTGATCTGCAAGGATGGATACATAACCCAATCGGTTGAGAGTGCCTTTCACAGGTATGAGTGGACCCAGACAATGCTATGAAAACATTCCCCAGACCATAATACTGCCTCCATCAGCTTGCGTTCTTCCAACAACGGTTGCAGAATGTTTGTTCTTGAATGTTTTGTGCCCGACACACCAATGTCCGTTCAGTCAGAAGCAGAAAACGGGACTCATCAGAGAAAGCAACCCTTTGCCAATCAGAAGAGGTCCAATTTTGGTACTGTCATGCAAATTAAATCCGTTTCTGGTGATGAACCCTCGTCAACATGTGTTAAGTGACCAGCAGTTTGCTTTGGAGCCCCATACACAACAGGGTTGGCTGCACTGTCATTTTAGACACACGTCTCCTATCCCCCTGGTTCATTTGGATGGCGAGTTGCTAAAGCGTAGAGTGTTGGTTGGCCTTAACACACCTTTGCAGCCGATATTCACCTATGACAGCCATGGCATATGGTGCTCCGCAGTTTCCATGCTGTTTATTCACAATAATGCAATTTGGCCAGTCACGGTACACGTTAACCACAGCAGCACATGAACAGTTCATACCTGTGCTATTTCAGAAATACTGCCACCCTTGGCCTGAAAATCAATGATCATCCCCTTTTCAAAGTCGGATAAATCACACATTTTACCCACGACAGCGATGATTGATATGTTTGCAGAATACATACATGTCACCTTATATACCCACCAAGCCAGCTCTCGACACATGCTGTATTTCATTGGCTATGTGCTGCTAACGTCAAAAGTAGGAGGTTGTCATAAAAATAACTCAATATATACACATATAACTCAATATATACTGTACATATTGAGTTTGCGATAATGTCATGCATTTATACTTTTCACTATACAATATTCATTTATCACTTATCTCAAAGTGGTGTTTTTGAGTAATGAATACATATTTTCCAGAAGGATTGTCCTTTTAACAGCTTGCTTTGCTTATTTAAGATCTTTTGGCTTAATTGAAATTAGGCAAAGCCCTATTTAGCAATTTTTTATTGCATCTTTATTTCCAGCAGTGTTTAATTGTAGTACATTTTGCATTCTAACCATTCACAATGGGGGGCCAAAATTGCAATGGTTAGTTTTTATAAATATACAGGAGTGATTTTGTTATTTGGTAGTGATGAGATGATATGTCACGCTGACAGCAGAAGCTTACAACCTCACAAATGAGAAAAGTGTTGATGTTTTGACCATTACATTAAAAAGTAAAACTGGTTAAATGTATCATACAGCTGCATCTTATATCATAGGCTGTCATATCACTGACATTACCGCAATACCCCTTCCCCTAATTATGCATTCTAAGTTGTTTATTCAGAAATGGGATCTTGGTTTTATAATATGTATTGTAAAATAATTTCAGACAAACTCTCCCAAATGCTTTGCTGTAATTTCTTTAACCTTGGAGCTGGCTAATATATATTTTGTGTTTATGTAGGGAGTAGTTTGTACAGGTTTTTTGACTTTGTGCATTGTGTTGAGTTGCGTTGAGTTCTTTAAAGAGTTTCATTTTTCGATTGTAAAGGTTAAGTACACTGAGTGGGTGTATGGTGGATTTGCCTTTTCAGTACTAAGACTGATATGCTGTAGGAAGTTCCCCTTCTATAATGTCACAACTTGAGAAGCTTTAACCCGAGTAGTTAGCTTTCTATATGGCACTCTACTTCAGTTCTATGTATTTCTTACTTCAGTTGGTGTCTGCTTAGTCAGTATATTGCTAATGGATGGGATTTAAAGGACACAACAATCATATTTATATATAAAATACTATTTGGAAGGACTACAGTTGCTAATAGGTAAAATATCTGTAGAACGTGAAGCAAGTATACACGTTTGTGTATGTCTTCTTAAGTGGAATAAAGGGTTATGTATGGTACTAAGCAAATTAGATGAATCATGAGTGTGTTTCAACCTAGGCCCACAAGGCCCAGGGCAACACATTACGGGGTGCTGATTCAATGGCACAGTATAGGCACAGAAATTCTGTCTGTATGTGTTCCTGGCACTTTCTGACCTAATGCATACTTACATAGACACTTATGATTACATATATAGCTATCAGTGTATGTAATGTTTGCGATGTTGATCACCCAGCAGCGCCATCACACATGCAAGCCTCGTGA
The DNA here is from genome assembly GCA_027410445.1 of Discoglossus pictus. Taxonomy (NCBI): domain Eukaryota; kingdom Metazoa; phylum Chordata; class Amphibia; order Anura; family Alytidae; genus Discoglossus; species Discoglossus pictus. The sequence continues at coordinate 276,151,896 of CM050166.1, read as the reverse complement.
AGCACTTAGGCTGCAGTGAGCGCCGATGGCTGCCAGCAGCGCCATTACAGCCTTGCAAAGCGAGGCTCATCAGCGGTGCAGCACTGTTCAAGTGCATAACTCTAAAAACCCACCAAAACAAAAAATGATAACACACTCACACACAGCACAGGAGAAGACACAGGAAACAGCATGAAAACGAGGCTCAGCAACACCAGTCTTGCAAAACTTACAAAACACACAACGCTGAAGACAGTAACACTTACACGAACAACGCCAGGCACGCAGGACTTAGAAAATACACGACACTGAACACACTACAACGCCAGGCAGACAGGACTTTGAAAATAAAACCAACGGAAGTCAACGCACACCACGCAAACATTCACCACACACACATTCACCACACACAAAGAGGAGAAAGACACAAGAAAGGGACAGGGGGGAGATGCTGCAAAGAGACACATGGGGGCTTGGAAAAGGGGGAGGGGGTAAATGTGCTCAGAGGGCCCATAGCCTTGCATTGTGTGGCAAACATCATTGCCAGCCTTCCAATTTTACTCCTGTCAGTTTTTGACTGGCAATTTCACCGAAGGTGCTCATTGTGAGCCTTGTGAGCCCGTCCTACTGTAAAATATATAGATGAACTATATTTTGAGCTATAATTGTAAGTATATAACAAATCTTTTTTTTCTGTCTGCACAGGTGAAAAACGTTTAATTCGTAACAACAGTGTTTCATCAGAGGAAATTTTAACAGTGGACCCCACTGGAAAAGAGGAAACAGCCTCACTAAATAGCTACACCGAAGATTCGGGCATGGTGAGCTCTCCATCAGACAGTGTTTCTCTTGATTTGCAAAATGATCATTCAAAGAGCAGAAAGACAATGGACGCATATGAGAAGTACACAGCACACTCATTGAGAAGTGATTCTTACACCAGCGATGACTCATGGAGCCTACAGACAAGGTGAGTTTTGACACGTGATAAAATATATATAATGATAATTGTTTCAGATATAGAACAACTTGGTGTTCATGACCTAACAATAACAGAAACCACCCATGGGTTTCAGTGGTTAAGATGGTGTACAACAGTGCTGTCCCAATTCATTAGTGTGGGGCCAGATTTTTAATCTCCAGTGAGCTGATAGGCCAAATTAAAAAAAAAATATGTGTAAACTAATATATTCTATTTGGAAGGACTAAACATTTGGGGATTTATAAATGGTGCCCCAAGTGTTTTATTTTATTATTATTAGGTATGTTAAAAATTCTCCCTAGTAGTCAGTTGGTTGCAGAAAATAGCTAGTGGGTCTCATCTAGCCTCTAGGCTGCCAGTTGAACAGCACTGGTGTAGAACAAGGGTTTCAACCTGTGTTCTGGCTCTGTCATCTCAGATAGTCGTGAAACATCTTTTGCCTTTTCAGAAACTCCAGTTTAGGCAGAATTAATCTAATACTTGCAATAAACATTGGTTTCCAGTAGGCATACTTGAGATGAAACTCTGCAGTAACTGTGGTATGTCTAGCAAAGAGCACTCCAGGTTTTGCAGTGCTGATCATTTTAGCATAAATGTCAATATTAGGGTACTGGTGAATTTCTCTTCTTGTATGTAGAGTGTATGGAACTCAGATTAAGTTCCAAAGGTTTCTGAAACTCTTGTAAATATTATAGAATGATAGCATGTCTACAAAAGACAGAATGTTCTACAGAACAGATAACTCACCACTCAGTAAGCAAGACGGATCTATTGCATATGTAGCCAAGCTCATCCCTAAAGATCTAGATGTGTCCCCTGAGTTCAAGTTCAAACGCTTGATTTCTGAAAGTTATACAAGAGAATACCATATATATATATATAGAGTTGTAACAAATATGAAAAATCCAAACATATTTCAAGATTAGTTTGGCGAGTAGAATTAAATATCTTGCCAAAAAGCATAACTTTTCCTTGCAACATCACATTGTTCAGTGTTCAAAAATGCATATTTGAACCTTAAAAAAGTGAATCATATTGTTTCAGCAGTGACTAGGCACAAACACTCACAATAATATAAGGACAGTTTTATTTGTTGATCATGGAATCTTCTGTTTGTTCAGTTCCATGAATATAGAGCACATAAACTATTTGTCCTCATGAGGTCTACGTCTGGGCCACACATACTTCCGCAAGAAACAGCTGCTCCATTTCTGGTAATGTGTATTACATCTGTAAATATGTAAGCACAAAGGAAATGAACATCATATCTTCATAACCTGCACAAAATGATCTTGCCTTTGACTTGCAGCTCTTAAATCAGATGATCCTGCCAAAGAAAAACGTGTTTTTTTTTAACTTCTGATGTTAACTATCAAAAGCTAATTAACTGCTGGAAATAAACGCCAGTGATAAAAGGAGTTTGCTAAAGAACAGGACATCCCAAGTCACGTGATAATTCTTTTCTGGCAAACGTTAAACATAAAGCTCCAATTATAGCTTCATTCTGTTTCTTCTTAATACTACATTCAAGGTCTTAACTTCTACAGATTGTTGTATTCTTGATTTTTTTTTTGTATAAGGTCAGAACAGGACACGGCTATTTTCAAGTGAAAATAATTCCACTGGGTACAATTACAAATGCCTGAGGAAAACAACATTTTAATATGTAAATATTCCAGTTTTGTTTTTTCCGTCTCCAAAGTTCTACTTTTTCCTTTATGTATTATAGGAAAAATCATATCTGTGGAAAGAAAAAAGATAATTAATGAAGACTACCAAAGATAAACAAAATTCAGAGAAACACTTTTGCTTTTTCCATCATCTAAATATTTGAAAGCTTGGCTGATGTATCATGTATCATTTGAAATTAGAAATTAAGAAATTGTAGATTATTTCAGACCGCCATTCAACCCTAATAATTTTTTACACTTTGTGGAGATGTGCTTTCTTCAGTCTGGCTTGATACTGCTGTTATGTCCAAACCCACCCAGCATATCCTTCAGGTTCTTTTGGTCCCTTCACTAAGGCGGCAGATGTCTCTAAAATCCCCTTGCATTAATACATCATTTAAAAATGTGAGCACACAGAATCAGCATACAGGATACTTCATCTGTACAAGTGGTGTTGGAGCTGCTTTTATTGTGGTGGAAACTTCATAATAGGTTCAACAGATGTATATTTAAATTTGAACTGATAACATTCTGTAACAGTTTGTATGTCTTTTGGATTTTGTATAAATTGCTAATACAGTCATTGGCAATGTTTCATATGCAAGGCATCATATCACTTAACTGATTGTACAGTACCAGTGCAGCTATTATCTTCTCTGGGGAGTCTGACACATGTATATCTTCTAGATATCTTATTCCATATATATATTGATCCAGTCAGACAGTGATAGCTGTTACCTCACATTTTTCCACTCAGGAGCATACACGCACTTCAGTCAGAACAGACTTTACATAACAGATTATAGAACATACCAACTGTCAGTTAATCCCTCATGAACTGGTTATAACTGAACATACAGCATAACATACAGTAATTCACATAACAGCATATTAATTAACTAAAACAAATAATGACCCCAGTTCAAGAAAAGTGGGTCAGGCAAGGTACAGTTTCCCATCCCACAACCACATATTTCCAGGTGGCAGTCCTGATATGAGTCATTATGCAGCCAGAGTGATGGTCTGTTTTAAAAATCTTAGTCATCCTGGGCGGATCATATGAGTCCAAAGGACTTGTGGTCAGTGGGATCATGACACAAACCTGGGGCATTTTACTGTATCTTTGAATTCTTCTATCTCTCCTACTGAGCCCAATGTGCAATCCTTTGAGCCCATATCGCTTTGTAAAGCCATAGCCTCCTGCAAACCCTTCTCTCATACTACTTTCCATTTAATCCTGCCTGCCTTCCCTCTTTGAAACTTCGTTATTACCCTACCAGCTTTTTGTTCATTTATATTCTTTCAAATTTTAACCTTTTTTCTTTGCACAGGCACACATGTAAATCTGTAAAATGATTGGGTACTACTGCCACACTCACTTTAGAGGTCTTCCATGGACACAAAATGACAAATGCAGATTTTATATGCAGAACAATAGCTAAAGTGTGACCTTCTTAAAGGAGCTTTGTACAATGCTTTAGATTTTCCTGTAATCTGAGAGACTACTGAAGTGTTACCTTTTCTAATTTGAATAATTATTTTTAACTGTGTTTGTATACCTTGAGTCTGACAAAGAATATTGCTAAATTGGCACATTCTTGACAAACTAGTACCTTCTTTTTTAAACTACACTGGTCCTTTAACAGTTAGAGTTGTGTGGCTATTTTAATATGTCACTAGTCAGTGGGGCCATACACAGTGGTGGAGCTAGAGCAAAAAAAATGTTTATCGCCCTCTGGTACTCTGGGAACCCCTCAGTGCCATACATGCATATATATACATATGTATGTGTGTGTATATATATATATATATATATATATATATATATATATATATACACATATATACAGTATGTTATGGATTTTATTTTTTACTGTAGTGTAATGTAGTGGGCCCCTCAGCAGCACCAGCCCAACTAATTTAATGTGGGCTTCTTAGAGGGGATCCAGGTTGAATCAATCTGTGGTTCAGCAGTACTTCTATCCCTTCTCTGACAATACCCGAATGAAGTCATTTGTGTGTGATGCCATTCGGGATTCCCTCTCCTGGCAAGAAGCACTGACAGGAGAGTGGTAACAGTACCTAAGAAGCCCACATTAAGTTAGAGGGGCTGGTGCAGCTGAAGGGGCAATGGGGGGGGGGGGGGGGGGGGTTAGGTCCACTGCAATCAGAATTTGTTTAAACCAAAATGAAAGATAAACAAATCAGGCAGCACTTGGGCCCCCCAGAGCAGGTCCCCAGTACATTGCAACGCCTGCACCGATTCTAGTTTCTCCCCTGACGATACATGCAAAAAGCACAGTCTTCTTTGTAAAGTATTTTCCATGAGCATCTTTGAAGACTTTTTCTGTATGCAACCATGGATAACACATTTCCAGTTAATATGGAAAAAGAAGCTCTTCATCCAATACAATAATATCAAAAATAGTTTAACATTATCAGACAATTGGGTTAGGTTTCCTGTTCAAGTCTGGATGTTCTGCTTTTGCTTCTGTTCCTGATTAAAGACTACACCCATTAAAATATTATTCACAGCTTTTTGTATCCTGAATAACATTTGACTAGACTGACAAGTGTATTATTTACTGCTGATGTTTAAAGCACCACTGCAAAATGAATCAGTTTTACTGAGAGCATAGTTAAGCAGAATGACATCATATAGCCTCTGCTGGGACCTGGAAGGATCCATGATACACTGGTGGAAGTTGTGTGTGTGAGAGGGGGTTTACATTTCTGGAGTGTCATGGTTGCAATAAAGGATGCAAGTTGTTTTCATCATCCAGCTTTCAGTAGGTGATATAACAAACACAAGATGGATTGCTATATTCAAAAGTTCCGATTTTCCCCAAAAAACTGTCCACAGCTGCTAATATTGTTAGTTTGGTATATACCTGAGAAACAAGTGTCTTTATCTTGAACTGCAGTCGGCCTTTAATAAATGCTGTTTGGATTGTAATACAGGTACGTTAGTTATTGAATATATGGCCTCTTTAAATAAATGTTTGTTTTCAAATAGTTAAGCCTTTCAATGTCACAGAAATTTCTTGTGACACAGGAAAGGTTGAACAAGGACATTAAATACCTCAACGACATTCAAGGTAGCATTATGTATTGTTTCTACCATCATCTGTTGTGACCATCAAATCGGTTTAAAGAAACCTCAATGCAACCCACTGGCTAGAAAACTATTTCACACCTGTTAGCTAAATGAAAAATAAGCTGCAAAACAATAAAGTAAAATTAACATTTTTTTTTAGCTTTTTCTAATGAAAGGAAGATTACAACACAATGACTTTTATTAATCAGTTATTGGAAATCAGTATTCAAAAAGTCAGAAAAATAAGTAGAAAAATAAAATTTTAATTCTACTCTGTGGAAAGGAATAGCAGAGAGTAGCTCCCACCTACAAAATAATTCTCCCAAACATAGGGATCAAGGAACTAATCTCCTGGATAGTCACTCATAACACTGGCCTGGAAATGGCGTCATATGTGATCTTGTGCTAGAAATCTGAACTGGTAAGACATCCCAGATGAAAAATCACAGCAAATCACAGTGTGTATAATCCAAAGTTTTGTTGTACAGAATAGATAGGGACTAAAAAATGTCTTCAGATGGTGACTGTAGCCATGAAATTAAAAAACATTTGCTTCTGGGCATGAAAACTATGGCAAGCTTCAAAAAGCCTGTAAAATGGTATTCCTAGCAGTAATATACGTATGTGAGTGCTGGACCATAAAGTAGGCTGGGGGCTGGTGAATTGACGCCTTTGAATTGTGGTGTTGGCAAAAACTGCTTAGAGTCCCTTGGACTGCAAGAAGATCCAATAAATCAGTACTTCAGGAAATCAAGACAAATTGTTTACAAGGAGATATGATAATGAAGCTGATGATCAGATATTTTTGCCATATCATGAGAAGACAGGATTCCCTAGAGAAGACTCTGATGGTGGGAAAGATTGAAGACATTAGAAGAAAGGAAAGGCAGAGGCGGAGATGAATAGATGAGATAATTGAATCCATGAACATGAGCTTGATGGAGCTCAGAGGGGCAGTGGCTGGTGTGCTGCGGTCCATAAGATCACAGAGAATCGGAAACGAATGAACAACTAAACAACAACAACAAATGGTTTCAGGAAAGATATTTTTTCTTCTAGACTGTGATGTGCATTGCCATTTTGCTCCTATTCTGTTTTAATTTTTTTTGTACAATGAACCTTTGGATCTAATTCCCACCTATCTCTTTTGATATTCAGTTGACCAAGCTATTTTGGAGAATAGCTTGGCGTGGTTTAATTTATTTAATCATGCTTATTATAGTTCATTCTTGTATATTAAACAATAATATTTTTACTGCCAACTGAAGAACAGTGCCTGCTCTGATTAAGTACATAGCTTGGGTTTGACATTGATGACTGTTCTGAGGTGTGGCAGGAACCAACTATAGATTATAAACCATTGTATGTAGATGGCTCCAGCTGATAAAATAGTTGCATATAGTTATAAAGCACTATTCAGTCATTGATTTATATGTTGAGACTGAAAAATACAAGAGAACATATTGGTAACACTAATATTTCAACACAATTAAAATTATATTCAACTGTCTTTACAAGTTGGAAGTGATCCAAAATGCAGGAAAGCATTTCATTGCTTGAACGTAAATGTGGCAATCCTTAATGAGAGTGCTTTCGGTAGAACTAATAGAAATTTAAACAGTCTACAAGTCAACTCCCTGCTACTAAAAAAACTGTTCAATCAAGCAGCTCAAACAAGTTTATGGCTGCCCCAATTAAAGGTTAATTTATATCGTAATTAAGAAAACGTTGTTGTTTTTTTTTGTACTTCCTAAAATTGTCTATTTTCAAGTGTAGTTCTTGAAAACACTGGAAAGGGATGTATCTTTATATTTAAGTTTGAAATATACTTTTCTTAATATTACTGTATATGTAACAAACTAAGCATACATTTTTACTGCAGATCTTAGTTTTGTGATTGTTGCTAAAGTGGTACAATAAATATGTTTGCAAAGGGGAGGGGGTTCTAATAAAGTAACCTTTCATAGGGTAACTATGGGTTACATCCATAGGGTAACTATGGGCTACATGCTTTAATGGCAATTTCCCATATATTACATATCTACTGCAGCCTTCATTACAGCCAATGCATTGTTTATCAAATCTATAAGTGTGTGACCAATAATGAAAGACAATGGCTTTAAAAAATATGAACTATATAACACCCCCCAAGTTTAGGAGACTACGCTCACCCCAATTCTCTCTCTCTATGGGTCACAACTGTTTGTTCAGATCTCGACACCAGCAGACACTTCAGATGACAGCATAATTTCTGAAGAGACAGGCACCATCAGACCCCTTTTCTTAGGATCTAAGAATCACACACCATGTACCTTTGATTAGTACAAGCAGACTCCGACACCACCTTTGTTTAGTGTATCCAAAATCAGACTGAACACTTCTTTATTGTTACAGAGATATATATATATATATATAAAAAAAAAAAGATGATACAAAACACCAAAGACTTCCGCCCAGTTCTAGCCCATCCTCCTGGGCAAAAAGCTTGCTACCCCCCTCACCCACATGGCTTTCTTCCCATTACATATGTTCTCTCATTTTACAGAGCCATACAATTAGCTCCCCTCTTCATGACTAAAGCCAGGACCTTCACACGTGGCCGATTGCAGGGGCATATAAATTATTTAGAATGTTTAACCATTTGTATATCCCAGATATGATTGTTAAGCAAGTTGTTAGTACCTTCTAACCACACTTATAATAAGTGATGAACCCCAAACAGTCCAGTGGGCCCTTCTGTTCATAACAAGCTAGAATAAAGACCAGTGGACATTTGAGATGGATACTCTTGATGACAGACATTTTGTCTTTGTTTATAAAACCTGGGAGGAGTACTATGGACAATGGGCACATATATGATCTGTATTGACTTCTGATACAAAATGTCCTCTGCAAATAGGCCCTTGACATCAGTACAATATCTCTGTACAATATCCCACAACCTTCAAGTTACAGTCAGACTAGCAGTCTAAGATTGATTCCCCAGTGACACAGACTTTAATCTAACTAAGTTTTTCTTTAAAATGCTTTTATATTCCTATCTTGCATACCTGCTAATGTTGTTATTTTATTACATACTTCAAAAGCATGCAAAGATTTTTACAAAACTACAATGGTCCCTTAAGGATAGCTGTGTAAATGACTTCACAAAACACGTCATCCTATCTTCCCTCCTATCAGCGGGTGCTCAACAAACTACTGTGCTTAATATTAAAGGTAAAGTGATGTTAGGTATTAAAATTAATAGCATAACATTCTCAAACTCGCAAATCTGCAATATAAAATACTTTATTTTATGTTTAATTTCCATGTTATATCAATGCCGGCAATCAATGTGTTAATGCATATAATAGAACTTTCATGGACTAGAATATACTTTTTACTGATTTATTAATATTGCATTATTTATGGATTGTGGGTCCATTCGTAACTCGTAATTCAAACCCATAAGGGATTGAAATCTAACCTCCATTTTTCCGGGACGTAATGATGACGATCTCTTTTACTATTGGCTCCGTCTAAACCCGTAATTACAGGTTTGACTATTTGATTAGGTGCACGGCCGCACATGCAACACGTGCAAGAACGGTTTACGGGTTTCGATGTCGGCCACGTCTGTTGCGGGCTTGGCTAATTCATTAGCTCTGTAACTCAGTTGAATTTCAAGCCCGCAGGCTTTGCGGGTGTACCAGTGCCGCTACTGGCTTGGAATTTAATAGGGCCCTATATCTTTTAAACATGTGAGCTTTACTGTGGTGCTTTAAATGGCAGGTAGAACAGATGCTCTGCCAAGACCCTCAACAAGATTCAAGTGGTTGTTCAAAGAAAAATATGTTAACTGATCTAACTTATACTGCTTCAAATATTTTGTTTCTGTTGAGTACATGGTACAATAATCTTCATGCATTAGTACTTGTGATATAGCTGTTCCAGAGAATTGTTTATCAAACATGGCTACAGACCATAATCAGTGGCTTAGCTCCAGGCTTGGCACAACCCCAGGCTATGCACCACTAAACACAGTCTATTATAAAGCCCTTCTTGAGCTTGCTAAATGAGGTGCAGGTTGTGCTGAAATCAGTTTTGCTTCATACAGGATAGAAATCATATTTTTCATCCATGTAATGATTTCCTAACATTTGGTTAATAAAGCCATAACTCCACAGTCCCACAAACTTCAACCACTAATCATACACTATGGACATGAGTTTTTCATATGAACTTACACACATCATTTGACCCCCATGTCGATAATTGGAAAATGCAATGTTACAGTTTTTTTTTTTAGCAAGCGATTGCATCCTCAGAACTGACACAACAACAACTTCAGCTATTTAAATACTAGCTATATGTGGTACAGGCTATTTTCTTTTAAACAGGAACATTCTTGTAATGTAGACCCTTGATCCCAGAATTTGACCATAATTATGTTGTGGCTTTGTGTGTTTGCTAAGTATAGTGACAGAGAACTAACTATGGCCCCTATTCAACTGAGCAATTGTTAGTTACTGGAGCCCGTAAACTAATTTGCTATTCAATTGGCGTCTTTTAGCTACTTGCAAACGATTTGCAGGTTACTGGCTGAATATCCCTCTGGTTGTCAAAATCGTAACTCCGACCCAGCTAAGCCTTTGACCTGTCAAGCTCATAAATGTTACAAACGCAAATCGCTAATTAATTGCTACAATTCCTCAAGCCCGTAAATGTTTTCACACCCGTAAATGGCAAATATAGAAGAAAATCCTACGAGTACTGGATAGGACTCGCAAGGTGGTTAAACACCTGATTGTAGCACTGTAAATGCAAATAAAAAATCAATACTGCACTTTAAAAGAAGGGGGAAGCGATGAATTAATTCAACATTAGAATTAATTGCACAACAGTCTCAAGCTCGCAAATCTGCAATCAATTTTTTTTTTTACATGTAATCTCCATGTTATATCAAGGAGTTAATACATATCGGGTCACCCACATGGACTAGAACACTATCATCATTCATTTTTATTATTTTATGTATTGCCGAATTGCGATTCCAATCGCATGTCAGAATTCTAAACGCTAATTGCTTGATGTTTAACCTGCATGTTTTAATGATTTCACAGTGACAGTCTCATTTACTATTGGCTGTTTCTAAATCGGTAGTTACGGCCTTGCTTAATTGAGCATGCTCTGAAATGCTACTTACGTGTGCAGGGTTTATGGTTTAGGCTTTCGGCCAGGTATCTGCAGGCTTGATCAATTGAATCGCTCTGTAACTGTTGCAAATGTCAGACTTACGGACGGTATGAAGGCAGCTGCGGACTTGCAAATGAAAGGGGCCTAAGTGTAGTAGATAATTTCTGTTTCTGACAAATTAGAGTACTATTCCACAAAATAGCATAAAATGCGACACAGGAAAATGGGTATATATATCAAGGTTTCCCTAATGTAGCATTTCCTAGAAGAATGTTTTTACAGCTCTTTAAAAAGAACAAAATTTGGTTTGCAGTGACAAGCTATCTTTACACATACTTAAAGGAGAACATTAGATAAGCAAAAATATTGTGAAGTTAACAACATTAGAAGTTATGCAAGTCCTGGCCCACAATTTTTTTTCCACAGAAATCTTCATTTTAGCAGACACTGTTAGTCAATGCAAGCTGCCATGGTAGACATACTTCTTTTGCAAGGCACAAGTGAGCGATTACAGAGCATGGCAAGCAAGGTTTACAAGTATACATACAAGTTCTTCCAATGGACCCATTGGAGTTGGGAGATGGTACCCCGAATACACCATCTAATCAGCAAATCCCTCTCTCTCCTTCTAATTTTGAATACATAATACAAATTAGTAGATCACTTCTACTGTGTCTCCAAGCCAACAGAAAGTGTAGAAGGCTTTCTTCTGGCTATTATGCCAATGGCTGTTAATGTTGTTAATTTATTACAAACCTTCACTAACATATCACGTTTTTCCCAATCTTTTAAATCTTTGAATAAATATTCATTGGCACTTAGAGATCCATTATGATTTGATAAAAATAATTTCCCATGTAGCATAAAAATATATTTGTCCTCTATGCTTTGAAACATTGAAGAATAACAGCATATAGAGCTTTTGTGCTAGTTACAATAGGATAAACTTAAGAAAATCTTAAGGACTAAACACTCCATGTTTCAAACGGATGGTTTCAGGGGGAGGAGTTAAAAGGCAAATCTTGTATACTGAGATGCATCTTTTGTCTCCAAATCATGCATGAGCACCAGGAAAATAAGGATAAGACCACATAAATTTTATTATAACTATTTATTTTATCATAACAACATTTCAACATCTGACCTCCCATAAATCTCATATAAATCCAATCTCTTTACTCTGATAGTATTTCTGAACTAGAGGATATGTTTCTTATTAATTGCAAAAAATGTTTTATTTAAATCAGAAAAATTATATTGCATTAATATCTGTTGATTATCCCATCAGGATCTGCATATTCACTGTTTTGCTTACAGTGGGGGAAAAAGTATTTGATCCCCTGCTGCTTTTGAACGTTTGTCCACTGACAAAGAAATGATCAGTCTATAATTTTAATGGTAGGTGTATTCTAACAGTGAGAGATAGAATAACAAACAAAATCCCAAGAAAAATGCATGTAAAAAAAGTTATAAATTGATTTGCAGGTAGGTGAGGGAAATAAGTATTTGATCCCCTATCAATCAGCAAGATTTCTGGCTCCTGGGTGTCTTTTATACAGGTAACCAGCTGAGATTAGGAGCACTCTCTTAAAGGGAGTGCTCCTAATCTTAGCTTGTTACCTGTATAAAAGACACGTGTCGACAAAAGCAATCAATCAGATTCTAAAGTCTCCACCATGGCCAAGACCAAAGAGCTTTCCAAGGATGGCAGGGACAAAATTGTAGACCTACACAAGGCTGGAATAGGCTACAAGACCATTGCCAAGCAGTTTGGTGAGAAGGTGACAACAGTTGGTGCGATTATTCGCAAATGGAAGAAACACAAAATAACTTCTCCTTCGGTCTGATGCTCCATGCAAGATCTCACCTTGTGGAGTTTCAATGGTCATGAGAACGGTGAGGAATCAGCCCAGAACTACACAGCTGGGACCAGTGGTAGCCTCGTAGGACCAACTTTTCTGCCATTGCTTTAATCATCTATTGTGTGAAATTATTTTGTGTGTGGCAGTGCTAATACAATTTTTGCCTCGTCTAGTTGTGAGAAAGGAATTCTTATAATATTTTAGTACCTGCATTGGAATGGACTTTAACTCTTGAATACAGGATTTGTAAGAACTTTCGAAAGCTCATCATCAATCAAGCGACCCTCCCACTTGCCAGAAGGATAATCTAACTCAGCCTAATAGAGGTGGAGAGAAACAGATTTATTGAAGTCCAAAATGCTAAACATCAAATATTGAATTTCATTTCTAAAAATACTGATTTTATTCTCAACTGGTTATTAAATATACAAAAATTAAACCCCATTATATGAGCACTACAATGTCTCTATTACTTTAAAAAAAAATATAGCAAGTTAAAACATTGAGTTGTTCAAAAGAGCTTGCTATAATTATGAGACTTTAGTGTCCCTTTAACTTTATATCAGTAGTATATAGAGGTGGCCTACAACCTTTATTGGCATATAATGGAAGGTGAATAAATGCAACAAACAGTGCTCCTTATTTAGTGTGTTAGACACGATAGCAAAACAAAATACAAAACACATATTATTTTTGGGAGCAAACCAAAGCTGAACTGTCAACAAAGATAACCGTTTAGCAGTGTTCTTGGAAGAAGAAAAACATACTGTACTTTTCTGTGGTTTCTTCAGAAGACCAAACTTGCAAGAAATGAAATGTTAAATCATGTTTATGGAATGCACTGAATTTTAAGTTGAAACAATAATCTCCATGATATTTTGCAGGAAATAATCCTTGGAGGGAGATTATTTCCATATAATAATATTCAGCCTTATTAAATTGCAGTTCGGCCAATTCTAAAGGGCTCTATATAAGCACACAGCATATTTTTTAACAGAAGTTTTTAGTTAGTGAACTTCTATCCAAAAGCAAGGTCTTCACTAACTAAAAACTTCTGTAAAATAATATGTTGTGTGCTTATATAGAGCCCTCTAGAATTGGCCGAATCGCAATTTAATAAGGCTGCAAATATATAAAATGTGCCCTTTTTAACACAGGACAGAGTTACAAACAATAATGGAGCACCTTGTTTTTTTCCAATTAACTTATTTTTAATGAGTAATGCCCTCTCTGTACGTTTACTACACCTTAATCACCATTTCCTTGACAAACCACTTTACCCAAATGCTACAGTTAAAAATTGTTCTGGGAATTTGTAGATGTTGGCAATAATAACAATAAATGGACTCTGTATTTCAAAAATGTATATTATGTATTTAAAAAAAATAATGTTTTAAACATTACATTACATATATATATAACGTGGGATTATTGTTTTCTCCTCTGCCATGATATGTTACAGAAACCAGATGAGCAATAGGCCTTATGAATGTCTAAACTGCAGCATATTGTATTTTGTTCAATTTAGTATTTATGTAAATGAGATAAGAAATACAATAAACAGTGTCAGTGAGGTCTTGTTTTTCTGCATTTTCTCACTGGTAAGATAGAGGCAGATCAAACAACCTTTTGTCTGTCTGTGGTTTTAGTGTTATTTTTTTTACAATTAATGTAATTTATTTTTCATGGTGAAAAACTTTTGTAATGTTTAAAACATGCACTTTTCATGGCATGAGATAACGTTTTGGACTATGCTGGCCCTTTTACTCTTAAGTTGAATGGCCTGTAAGGAAACAGTTAGAAATGCATGACCCAAGGATCAAGTTTCCATACCAAATTCCAAAATGTAAACATTTATAAATCATCTAGTAGCTGGTGTAGAAAGTCAAAGAGAGCTATATATGTCAAAGTTCAGCAGATGAAATAATGTTAAAAAGTCAAGGATAAATATGAACAACTTTCACCAATGAATGGGTTTTAATTTATTGGACAGTTTTTATGTTTATTGAAAGCAGATATTAAAATAACATATTTTATTATTTTTTTAAGTCCCAGAAGAAAGGATGATGAGGTGACCCTAGTCAAAAATGGAGATGAAGATAGTTTTATTGCTGCACAGTTTCAGCAGACATTGGCAGAACTGGATAATGATTCAGAAGGTATTTTATGCATTATACATTTTTGACAAAAATATTTGTTTTATTGATAAAATTATCTTATAGCATAAATACACAGTAAAAAAAGAAGTGGCAATTTCAGATGAAATTAAATAGTGAATGCTTTGCTGGATGGGCCAGCTGACATCTTCTTACAATCTGCTCATTTACTATTATTGTTTATTTGTAACATGCCAACATATTCCGTAGCGCTAACTTATCATTTATATTATAGAAATATGACATGTAGGATCAAGAGTGCAGGGTTGTATGATCTAATATTTTAAACAATTAAAAGCAATACTAGAACCCCCTTCTAAATAAGCTGCTTTGCAGTTTTATTTTTCAATTGCTTATAAAGCCAGCAGATTTCTCATATTTCACTTTGGCAATTTGCATTTCCCACCCGCCGGTAGGCTTTTTAAAATGTATGTATTTTTTAAATGTATGATATCATTTTTATTAAATTCAACTTTAATATAAATTGTAAAGCGTTGGATACATCAAAGCTAATCGTCTCTTTTAAAAATATATCTTGTTTTGTGACTTGAAACTGCACCATCTAGTCCTTACACATATAAAATTGTTTCCAAAACCTTTTGCTTTTTTTCAGATTTGGATGACGTAGACAATGCCTATAGTAACCATGCAAGTTCTTTATCAAGCCCAACCAGTGAAAATTACAATCCTTATGAATATGAAGCTCAGACTGAAGTTCCAGTAACAATCATTGATGAAATTCCAGAGGACAACATGTATAGTCTGAAAAAGACTGTAGATAAACCCTCACCTCAAAAAATATACAATCAGCTGGAAGCAAAAAGTGCCCACACACATGTAGAAAACAAGAAAAATAATTTTACAGTGTCTTCCACAGGAGATATTTTAACAAAGAGAATTGGGAGACCAAACAACAACTTGACTCCAAGTTCATCTACAGTATCTCAAGTACAGAAGTCAAAACCTGACGATACATTCATACCATCAACATCATTTAAGAATAATTACAATGCCAGCATTAACATCAAGCAAGAAAATGGAAATGACATTAGAAAGAGCCAGCCATCAGTGTCTTCTCCTACCACCCAGCCGGTTATAATAGAAAAATATACACCAGTCCCTGAGAGCAAACATACTATACAAAATAAACTCAAAACAGAAGTGACAACAACACCTACTTTGCAAAGTGTTGGTAATAAGGTGGCTGAGTCTGCTAAAACAAACCAGTGGCGTCAAGCAGCATATGAACCAAAAGCAGGTTTGAGAACGTTTACAGTTGTTCCACCCAAACCTGGTATAAAGCAGTATGACAGAGGAGTTTCTCTTTCCACAAGTGCCATTAAGATAGATGATCTTGGCAATCTCATAAGTCCACATTCTTCAATTAACAAAAAAGACATAGGTAATAGTTTAAATAATGAGACTGAAGGCCCACTTGTTGAAAAAGCAAAAGAATTCTGGAGGTCAAATTCTATGGACACACATGCAGGTGACTCCAAAGAGCAGTCTGTCAAAAAGATAATACCGACCAAGAGTAATAAGCCAAATAATCAAGAATCAGAGTACAAATTATCTAGCCCAGTATCCACAGGTGTAACTCCGCAGGCACTTGTTAACAAGCTGAATGAGAAAGAGAATGGTTTACAACAACCCAAACTCTTAAATCCATCACCCATTCCACAAGACAAAGTGATAATTATAGAAAATACAAGCAAGGGGAAACCAGACCTGCCATTCCAGAAGCCTTACAAACGAACATCCAGCCAATACGTTGCATCTGCCATCTGCAAATACACTGGAACATCAAACAGCAAATCTCTTGAAATGACTGAAGCCAAACAGGAGACAAAATGGGATACTAAAAGTTTGCCTAGACCAAGTACCAAAAGCATTATCGTGGAAGAGCAAAAAGTTGAAAGCAGTATTGCAGAAAAACAAAAGTCAAATGCAGAATTGAAAAAATTGTTTAGTAACAGTAATAATCAAGGCGAAGATAAAAACAATAAATCTGAACCATTAAATAAAAGCAAAATTGTGAATGAGCAAACAAAAATAAATGTTAAAGCTGACAGTTTCTCTTCTGAGCCACAAAGGTTTAATGGGCCACAGAGTGTTTTGACAAATAAATCCATTACCATAGTGGAAAAAAATTCTGAAAAGACCAGCAATTTATATTCTCTTCCTCCACAAGAATCAAAAGCAAAGGTAGCTTCTCCGTCTACTTCCGCAATCAATCCCTTCTTAAGGGCTGTAAGGGAAAAGTCTAGCAAAATTGACCAACCCATTTTGTTTGTATCTAACAAAGAGCCATTCAGACCTGTCATCATCAATGAAAAAGAAACCAATTCTTTTACATCCAATAAAGAGCCATCAAAGCCTGTTGTTACCACAGAAAACAAAGCTAAACCAGATATTTTACAGTCAAGACCAATGGATGAACCAGATGAATCGGCTAACAGTGATATATTTGGGCCTAAAGCTAAATTGAAACCAGTGGTCCAGAAACCTCAGCAGAAAGACGCATCACTGCACTCTGT
Organism: Discoglossus pictus; assembly: GCA_027410445.1. NCBI lineage: Eukaryota > Metazoa > Chordata > Amphibia > Anura > Alytidae > Discoglossus > Discoglossus pictus. Next base: position 276,134,438 of record CM050166.1, on the reverse strand, counting down.
TCTAATGGACGCCATACAGTCTGGTGAAGGAAAAGAGAAGCTGAAAAAACTTCAGGTAAAGTATGGAGAGGACTACTTCAACACAGTATTTGGGTAGAGAAAATCATATCAAGGAAGTAAACATGCACACTGTTTGTAGTTAAGTTGCACATTTTAAGAATACACAATAACACCCAATCTTGCTACAAGCAGTCATTGTTTTAAAGTGGCCCAGTACAATGGTAAATGTGGGGAGATAATGACAACACTCATTCTATATACTAATGAGACGATCATTTTTAATTTTGGGAGTACATTGTAAAAGAACTTACAGTTTATTATATTTTTATAAAATTGTAAGGGACTGCAATATATAACCCATTGTAAGAGTGTGTCACTGGTCTTTGTGTTAATATATATATATATATATATATATATATATATATATATATATATATATATATATATAATTATATCAAGCAAACTGGGTAATTCTAGTTTTTTTTTTATAGTGAACATATATGCTATCTAAGTTATTGTATAGCATGCTCTGAATCAGTGACAAATTATGTCAGCTTAAAAACCCACTCATTACTCATAGTATATATTTTAGGGCATAGGCACCTCCTAATGAAAAATATTAACACCAGACTTTCTGGTTTGAGCCAACCTATATATTACATACCTAACTGTGAGTCCAGTTTTTTTAGACAGTTCAGAAACACATATCAAAATATTGAAAGATGCAATAATTTGTATTATTCTCATTTTATTTGTGCATGACCTTACTTACATAATGATGTTATCACTAAAAATGCACACACGTATTTAAAGCTGAAGGATTTGAACATAATCCATGCATTTTATGTTCCAATGAAACAGTGAGGAAAACATATACATATATTGTTTGTAGTCGAGTCTCATTTTATTTATCATGTAAATATCACATGTTTAATATTGGGACATAAAGGTGCAGTTATTATTATTATTATTAATAATGTGGATTACATTTTGTGAATTATTATTATATTTGTGAATGCAGATATGGTGTGCACAGAGAAGGACACTTACTGTTTCACTTGCACATCAGTATATTATCAGGACCAATAGCATATAAGTGCAATTTTAAGACATTTGCAGGTTGTATGATCAGCAGTTCCGTAAACATAGACATTTCATAATGCTACAAAGCAGTTTTCCTTATAGATGGTCTACTGTTTTCCCTCAGTATGAAATATTTGTTTGTGACCAAAGTATTATTATCATTTATTTACATTAGAGCACACCAACAAATGGAGAGGACAAGAAATATGCCGAGACAGAGAATGAGCGGGATGCTCTATTGTCAGCAATTAGATCTCACAATGGAATGTCAAGGCTCAAAAAAGTAAGTGTCAAGCACAGCCAGTTTACTGACCTTTTACTTATTCTGTCTCCCCGATAAAGCCTGTTTGCCTACACTAGCTATGACGTAACATAAATATTTTCTGAAAACAGTAAGAGAAGGGGTGATATAGATTGAATGCTTGTTGCTAAATATATAAATAAATGGTTAAAGGGGAAGTTTCACCTAAATAGGTGTTGATATTATATGAAAGAGACATGACATGAGTAAAAGTTTTAGCACTTGCCTTTTATGGATATAAGACCTCTGTTTATTAGGTGATGTGAGCTGCTATTGAACATAAGAGTAACTGTCACAGCTTAGAACTGAGCTGAACTTTGATTGGCACTTTCAAACCAATCAGCTTGGCATTATGTTTGTTATGGCAGCTTCCACTCTACACAAACTTGGAGGAGTAAATGGTGAACAATACAATACTCATAACTTTTACATAGAATAATAATATTCTCTAAAAGCAATCTGTAATATAAAATACACTTAAATGTAGGTGGAAATTGCCATTAGTTTTGTATATACATTATTATTTGGGGACGATTTAATGTATGCTTATTCAGGTGACCTCACTCTAATAATCTGGGACATTTTAACCAATATTTGTGTAACAACTAAATAACAGAAATCATTAAGGCAAATGAAATATTACTTCATCTCACTTCAATGCTTCTCTTCAGAGTGTAATTTGGTTTTGGTTTCATCTAGTTTCATTTTGGTTTGTAACTTAAAGATAAACTATACATACATATATATATATATATATATATATATATATATATATATATAAATAATAGTTGTCAAACTGCGAGATGTCGTCACACTTTGCGTGGTGCGTACGAGTTAGGCGGCGCTCATCGCTTGCGAGCCTCGAGAAGCAAGGCGAGCCGTTAACGCATAGCACTTGTGCAGCGCCTGCGAGCCGTTAAGGCACTAAGACACACTACAACTATCAGCACAAACACAAAGAGGCAATGAAACAAGCAGGACTTAGCCGCAAAACACTTCCTAAACGTGGGATGATAAGCGGTTGACAAACACGGGACTTAGGAGAAAAAAAATTACGAGAAGCGGGACTTAGAATAAAAAAAAAAAGAAACGAGACGCAAAAAATTACAAGATTAACGGACGAACGTCGAAAAGGAAAAAACAATAAAAACACACTAACTACACCCCATAAAATTACAAAAACATCACAGACAGCACGGGGGAACAGTCAGCACGTCTGGGAGTGAGGTGGAACACGAATTTAACTAGATTTAGACGATTTCGCCACTCGAAAATCGCCTAAGCAAGGCAAAATATGGCCACTGAAAAAAAATTAAAATGAGGCTACACGACCCCGGACCGCGCAAAACACTGCAAACCGCGTAGCACTTTACACCTCAAACTACAACATTGCGAATATACAATGCGGCTTTACACAATAAACCAGCGGATTTACCTCACGCACGCAGCCTATTTAGAATGCACACTTGGAACATTCATTACACTTTATCATCAGGGCGCCAACACTCGAAATGTATATTGTATGCAGACAGAAAATACGAACAGGTTGTTAGCTCTTCAGCCGATTGCTCGCTGCATATATTAATTATAAATACTTAAAGTATATTCATTTATTGAATAAATAATTCATTATTACTTAACTAAATATACATAAATGACTCGTGAGGGTGCTCAGGGGACCAAAAGTACTTGACAGGAGAGGCTCGCAATGAGCTCCGAAGGCGTTTTGACGGGCAAGTCGCTAGTATATTTATATTTAAAATAAATGCAGCACAATGTATACAGTTGTTAGATACATAGATTTTGACAACAGATAATCACTAGCTTGCTAAAATGCTTTGACAAAGTAAATCTAGTCTCCAGCTTATCTCAAATATGGTTGCATTCCTTTATTTCCAGTCCACTTCTGCTGAAAGGCATTATACTTACCTACTTCCCTCTCTGTAAAGTAGTTACTTAGGACATTACTCTCATTCCAGTTTATGATGTTTTGTTCTTACATTCCTCTTTTTCTTAAACATACTTCCACTCTGAACTTTATTTAATTCAAATATCTGAAGGTTTATACCATGGGCCACATTCAATTCCAGGCCCGTAACTTGATCGCAGACAGCAGATTATCTGCAAGTGAGTTGAGGGCTCCAGTTCCCCTCCGTTTGCGAGGCTATTCAATTGCTCAAGCTCGCAAGTTGCATACTTTAAGAGAAAAACGCAAACCATGCTCTGGTTCGGAGCAATTGAAGGCAGGAACTTGATCAATTAAGCAAGCCCGTAATCTCCCATTTGAAATCAGCCAATAGGAAATGAGACTGTCCGAATTACGGCAGTAAAACATGGAGGTTATCTGGTATTCACTTAGATTTGAGGGTCCGATATGCGATCAGACTTGCAAGACATGGAAAATTATGAAAATGAATGCCAGTACTGTTCTAGTCCATATGGGTGGCCTGATATGTATTAACTCATTGATATCCAAGATCGTTTTAACCCACGAAATGACACATTCATGACAAAAGTAAAATGTATTTCCTGGCGATTTGTGGGCTTGAGACTTTGTGCAATTAATTCTAATGTCTATAATCGCCTTCCCTGTTATTTACAGTGCAGGGCTGATCTTTTATTAGCATTTACCGTGCTACAAATTGGTGTTTAAACCCCTTGTGGGTCCTCTCCATTTGCGGTTTACGAGTGTGGATACGTTTGCAGGCTTAGTGAAATTGAGCAGTTGAAATGCGATTTACGATTTTAGCCTTGCAAAAGTGACAGATCAAAGGCTTCTGAAGGCTATAAAGTACGAGTTAGACGGACGCAAGTTTTTCAAGCCCGTAACTCGCAACCCAATCATAGCCTGCAAAAGACGCCAATTGAATAGCAAAAATAGCTTGCAACCTCACTTACGAACTCCCGAATCTCAAATTCAGCCAATTGAATGTGGCGCCATGTCTTTCAGTGTGCTAAATGTTAATAAGAAGTAATTTAAAATATTTGTAAATTAGTTAGAGAGCCTGCAAAATAAAAAAGGTTTCTTTTTAAAGAATATGGTGTAAATAAAGAAGAATTTGTCAACCTTTTTAGTTGTTCCACTAAGAAATACCTACATCCAAGTTAAAGGAAACTCTTTTTTCTTCATATATATACTTTAACTAGGTTATTTAAATTACTTTCATCCTCTGCAATCTAATTGTAGTATAAAATTTACACTTTGCTTACTTCTAAAAAGCAACAGAGTGACAGCTGTTCACCTTTTGGGGCTACCCCTTTCTTCCTGTTCTCTCTCATGTAAATTGCCATGTTTCACTGCTGTGATCTTAGGCTGCACTGTAAAACATGGCACCCTCCATGGGAAAGAAAAAGAAGACAGGTGAGCAGTTCCAGAAGGTGAATTTTTTTTCCTGTGGGGGATTTTTAGAAGTAAGTGAAGTGTAAATGTTATAGTGAAACCAAACAAAATGGCTAAACAATTTTACGAGGTGTTAAATGTTTTTCTAGGCAGTATATTATATAGTATTTATAATTTATTTATGCTGGATAATCAGACAAACATTTTTGTTAATCAGTGTTCTTATCTCTGATAGGTATCTTCTGCTGCCTCTAATGAACTTGAAACAATAAGAAAAACAGAACCATCTGTTAAAGATGAAGAAATGACCAATGTCAAACCATTGTCCATTCCACCTCCTCCACTTCTGCCTCCTCCTCCACCTCCAACTACTTTACCCTTATCACCTAAATTCTCACCAACATATACAAACAACTCTGTAGACTCAAGGGCAGAGCTTTTGGAAGCTATCCGTTCTGGTTCTGGCGCTTCAAGATTGAAAAAGGTAATGTATCCATGCAGCATCAACACTGCATTGAAAGTTGTATGAGAGCTCACTACTCCTCCCAGATCCTCAGGCACTATTGGGATCTGTGTCTTCTACATTCTTACAAAATTTGTTTGACCACAGTATGTTCACTGGGTCTGTGATTTTTTTTTTATACATGTTGGGATATTGGAACAATTGGAGTAGCAATGGTATAATCCGATCTTACAATGTTTAAAGTAATCAAAGAAATCTCCTATGGGTTTAACAATATATTGTATATATACACAGAAAAACAATTGCCTCTGGCTCTTTAAGAATATTACATTATAAAAACCTTGCTACATAGCTGCAGTAGTTTCCTGGTTTTGAACAGTATTTTCCATTGGCCTGTATCTTTTGAAATGTGCCATTGAGCAGGAGGAGGCATAGTTGCTGAAATGGAATTGTGAGTCAGCAGCCACTATATAATACAATAAATCTGAAAAAATACTTCATCAGTACTACTAGAACCTATTATTTTCACACATTTTAGTTTTCATTTGTAAAGGACTGTTTGTATTTTGCTCTGTTGAGCAGTTGAACAACAGGGTGATCGGCATACCCCAATTAAATGTTATTCTTGTCTATGACGTATAGTAAAATATAAAACCGGGTATGGTACGTAGTGTCAGTTTGGTTCATTTTCCCTCATAGTTAGAGATAAAGAGTTGTTCAAATGTACAATAGATCTATGAAGAAAAACATTAGAAAGTAAAGTCTGCTTTAGTGTAATGTGTATGTGGCCAGACCTGTTAAACATACATGTATTCTTTGAATGGACCAGAACCTGTGTGTTATATTTAAAGAGACATAGAATACAATTATTTATTTCATAAGAGCATGCTTTAAAAATTAACAACATTGTATGTTTAGTATTTAGTTTTAACTTTTTAGAACCACACTTTTTAAATGCATTAATGCTGTTGTTGAATAGGCCAGTTTGCTTTCATTACCTAAATGCCCTAATGGGAAACATGTTAGTTTACAAGGACTCACTAACTTGTAAAATCTAATGGTTGCATTTATTTATTTATTTTTCTGCTTTCTAGTAATATTTTGCACATTATCATGTTTAGTTAAGCAAAAGGTCATATAGAAAAAATTGACTACAAGGGTCCTTTAAACTTAATTGAAACTAACATGAAGTGCTCGTCTGTAGTCTTAATTGGCAGACATCTATGTCTCATACTTATATATTACTGTTCATTGTCTGACAGGGGTAAGCTCCAGATCATTTAAGCACTTGGCTCATTTTTTTTGGCATCATTTGAAAATAAGAAAACACAGTGGTACATTATAAAATACCCACTTTCAGATGCAAAAAACAAATGTTTACCACCCCTTCAACCTGAAGTTTTGACATTTATATAATAAGATTACATGTTTTGAGAGCTATTGACTAATATGATAAAAAGGAAGAAAAAGAGAGTTTGCAAAAAGTCATATAATCTGCTTTCTTCCACGGGGCTTAGGCAAAAATAGGCTTATTACTTTATTAAGAAATATATTTTAATAGAGTATAAGAGTTTTAACTAGCATTAGCATACATTGACCCGAGAGCAACTATTTTGACTATAATGGTAAAAGAGTGGATAAAAATGAACAAAAAATGTAAATTCATAGAGCAATATAGTGAACTTACTCCTTTGACAACATTAGCACGCATGAATTATATCTACTTAGAACCAGAATGGAAAGACAAAGGAATATATCTACTGGGGCACATTATAGATAAAGAAAAAGGAAAAATTTTAGATTATAACATGCTAAAGTTGAAATATAATATATCAACTAAACTTTGGTTCACTTCACATCAAATTTCACGAGTTTTGAAGAATATAAATAAAAACATTACTCGACAAAGCTTAAACAACGTTGAAATTTTAATAAAGTCCCAAAATACTAGACACTTGATTTCTAAGTGTAGTGAGATCATTTATAAGCAAATACAAACGGATACAACTAGACCTATGGACCTCTGGGCTAAAGATATGCAGCTAAGGATACCTAAAGAGTCATGGCAACAAGCCTTAAAATCTCTAAATAGGTTTGTTAAAAATACAAACCAGAGAGAAATTCAATTTAAATTACTTAATAGATGGTACTGGGTTCCCTCCAAAATCTACTTTATAACATTTAAACCAGAAATTTAATTATGCTGGAGGAACTGTGGGAAATCTGCAGATATGTTCCATATATGGTGGGAATGCCCTATAACCCTTCATCTTTGGAAGGAATGTTCTGAATACTTATCTATTATATTTAAGACAGAAATGATAGTAAAACCGCAGATGGCCTTGTTTAAAATTTTTCCCCCTAAGATGGAAATAAAAAATAAAGCATTTATGACTCAAATTTTTCAGGTAGTAAAAACTGCAATTGCACGAAATTGGAAGAAAGAGGATCTTCCAAAACTAACTGAAATATTGGCCATGATGGGATACAATAGGGAACTAGAGAGGGATTTTAATATGGCATTTCAGCTAAAACAAGACCATGTAAAATGGGTAGTTTGGGACTCAATTTTTAAGTAACCTCTACGGGGTAATCTCACGAAGACACCATATCTTCCCTGGCAGATCGATCCCTCCCTGGCTCTTCCTCCCTACCTTCACCAAGCTGGCTAGAATATGAGTGGAATGAAAGGGTGTGATAGGATTTGTAAGTAATTTAAGAGAGAAGTTTAACTGGTTAATCTCTCCATTAGGTTGAAGAATATTCAACCAAATATTAAAGTTTGGATTTCATTCATAGCCATATGTAAGTTTAATACAATGATACACTTAAAGTCTATTATTAGCAATAAACATGAAAGAACAGTTACACTCTTATGATTATTGTTATAATGTCAGGGCACAAATGTATGCCTTCTGTATTTTTGTCTGGCTGTGTATATAATATGTAAGGTATTATTTATGTAAATGGAGATTTTAAATTTGAAAATAAAAATAATAATAAAAAAAATAGTATAAGTATAAGAGTTTTAAAAATGCTAATTTGTTCCTTCTAAGACAACAGTTCTATGCTAGCTAAAATAAATACCACCATTGAGTAAAACAACAAAAAACAGCAATTAAAACAACACTATTTGTGTGGTAGCATTGCCTGGTTACCTATGATCACCTCCTCTCTACTTCTACATGTTTTCAAATAGGATACCTTCAATAAATTGTGTTATGTATCTCCTGTAAGATAAATAACTTCATATTTTAGTCTTGATATGATGTCGAGAAATTGATTATTTATAGTTCATACATTAATGCTCCCACTGGCACGTTCTCTATGATCAGTTAACCTCTATTATTTTACATGGTAATCTATATCAACTGAAAAGATTTTAAATGGGGAGATTTACATGATTATCCGTAGCCCACACATTCAGATTATCTGTTCCAGCTATTTCCATTGGAACTCTATTCTACTTATCCACTGCTCTATAGTATTAAGTTTTCTCTGGACAGCATTTTATAGTGCAAATAAATTAGTCACATAAAACTACAATTTACATTATACAGTATACAGAGTATCTCCTTCTATTTATTTGAAATCTGCAAACAAATTCTACAGTGGATATAAAAAGTCTACACACCCCTGTTAAAATGTCAGGTTTCTGTGCTGTAAAAAAATGAGACAAAGATAAATAATTTCAGAACTTTTTCCACCTTTAATGTGAACTATAAACTGTACAACTCAATTGAAAAACAAACTGAAATCTTTTAGGTAGAGGGAAGAAAAAATATAAAAATAAAATAATATGGTTGCATAAGTATGCACACCCTTAAACTAATACTTTGTTGAAGCACCTTTTGATTTTATTACATCATCAACATGGCACATTTTGACTTGGCAAGATTTGCCCACTCTTCTTTGCAAAAACACTCCAAATCTGTCAGATTACGAGGGCATCTCCTGTGCACAGCCCTCTTCAGATCACCCCACAGATTTTCAATCGGATTCAGGTTTGGGCTCTGGCTAGGCCATTCCAAAACTGTAATCTTCTTCTGGTGAAGCCATTCCTTTGTTGATTTGGATGTATGCTTTGGGTCGTTGTCATGCTGAAAGATGAAGTTCCTCTTTATGTTCAGCTTTCTAGCAGAAGCCTGAAGGTTTTGTGCTAATATTGACTGGTATTTGGAACTGTTCATAATTCCCTCTGGCCCCAGTTCCAGCTGAAGAAAAACAGCCCCAAAGCATGATGCTGCCACCACCATGCTTCACTGTGGGTATGGTGTTCTTTTGGTGATGTGCAGTGTTGTTTTTGCGCCAAACATATCTTTTGGAATTATGGCCAAAAAGTTCAACTTTGGTTTCATCAGTCCATAACACCTTTTCACACATGCTTTTGGGAGACTTCAGATGTGTTTTTGCAAAATGTAGCCTGGCTTGGATGTTTTTCTTCATAAGAAAAGGCTTTCGTCTTGCCACTCTACCCCATAGCCCAGACATATGAAGAATACGGGAGATTGTTGTCACATGTACCACACAGCCAGTACTTGCCAGACATTCCTGCAGCTCCTTTAATGTTGTTGTAGGCCTCTTGGTAGCCTCCCAGGCCAGTTTTCTTCTTGTCTTTTCATCAATCTTGGAGGGGGCTCCAGTTCTTGGTAATGTCACTGTTGTGCCATATGTTCTCCACTTGATGATGACTGTCTTCACTGTGTTCCATGGTATATCTAATGCCTTGGAAATTCTTTTGTACCCTTCTCCTCACTGATACCTTTTAACAATGAGATCCCTCTGATGCTTTGGAAGCTCTCTGTGGACCATGGCTTTTGCTGTGGGATGTGACTAAGAAAATTTCAGAAAAACACCAACTAGAGCAGCTGTACTTTATTTGGGGTTAATCAGAAGCACTTTAAATGATGGCAGGTGTATGCTGACTCCTATTTAACACGATTTGGAATGTGATTGCTTAATTCTGAACACAGCTACATCCCCAGTTATAAGAGGGTGTGCAGACTTATGCAACCGCATTATTTTTATTCTTTATTTTTCTTCCCTCCACCTAAAAGATTTCAGTTTGTTTTTCAATTGAGTTGTACAGTTTATAGGTCACATTAAAGGTGGAAAAACTTCGGAAATGATTTATCTTTGTCTCATTTTTTACAGCACAGAAACCTGATATTTTATCAGGGGTGTGTAGACTTTTTATATCCACTGTAAATATTAAATGAATCCTGATAAATGGAAACTATTATCGCTGTATTCCTAAACTGGTGTGCTCCTGTCCATACCAATGACAATATTTTTCTATTTGTTCAAGCAATACATATACATGTCACATTTTCAGTTAATATTTGTATTTTGAACATATATTGGACGGCACCAAGATAATAAATCTGTGTTTTTTGAAGCAATCACAATAAGATGTACAAGATTACTGAAAGAATAGAAAACACAATTATATATACAGTAAACAATCATTAATTTAAAACCAAAGTTTCAATTGTACTCTTCTATTTTCTGTACAGCCCACTTTTTATATGGTACAATACATTAACCATGGCACATTATAGTGTTAAATAGATTGTCTTTAATGTTGCTAAACAAATAAGTTAATATTTTAAGTTTTCCTTTAACATATAATCTAAATTAATTAAACCTTAAAAGAAGGCCATTGACCTCACTATAAGTGCTCTTCATTGTGTGAAAGAGCACAAGATTCTATGTTAAAGTGATCTATTGCTTTTTTTAAATTAAACTAAGAACAGTTACAAATTGTCAGTCTTAGGCTTGTTTACAGACACACTGCAGACTGCCCCATGATTTACAGCATCTGCCAGCAACGGTGTTCCAAGCTGCCTGAAGAGAAAGAATGATGCTTTTAGTCTCTGTCAGGAATGTAATCATCCATCAGTTAATCCCCAAATAACATACTTGGGAGTTTCTAGCAGTCATTTCCTGCACAGATAATTTTGGGAAGAGTTAACCCACTTTATGCTCTGCTGTCTGCATGGCGGCTCTTGCTGTGACTCTGAGGGACTTGCCTAATTCCCATGCAAACAGAACTTCATTTATGATTTATTTCTGTGAAAAAGGCACCTATTTTAAAAATTCAAAAACGTATTTTCAGGAGTACATTGCAGTGGCGTGCTCCAAGTTGTGCGTAATTAACTGGTCCTTTAAAGAGAAGAAGCTGACAGGCTGTTGGCTTCAAAGTCAGCCTACTAATTTCCTATTTGTATACTACTGCTGTACTAGCAATCAGTTTATTTAATATATTTAGACCGACATAGTTCAATTGTGGGTAAACATTGCTTTTACATAGAAAGGAAGTTAGGAATTTTGGCTTGAAACCAAATACATGCCAGAATTTTAGCAAATTTACATATGGATTTTGTTTTTTAAACTGCAGTTAGAAAGTTTCAAATATTTATTTAAATTATTTCTTTAGAATATAAAATGTAATCCCTTTAACTGGAAACAGTACCTGGCGGTCTACCATGAATGCTCAGTTTCCAGATCCAGTTTTTATCTGCTTCACCATTCACTGGTTTTCTAAATCATCCAGAATCAAATGTAATATTATGTTTTAAACATAAAAATATAAAAATAAAACATCAGTCACCTACACAACTGTTTTCTACATTTACTCTCTAAATCATTGCCCATCGTTGACATTTTACTCCTTTTACATTTTTTGCCCTGACTTCTGTTTATCTGACATTAGACATGTTGATGCTACTTCATCAAATTCTCTGCTTTGCTACACTAATGTTTTCAAAGCTTCCATTGCTTCTAACACTCTATGAAAGTCCATCTTCTCAGAGAACACTATCACATACCAATGTTATTCTAAATAACCATCTCCATCTTTCTTAATTGACCCAGCTTGATGACATTTTAATTAGTCATTGTTGTTTCATCCTTTTTTTTAACCTTTCCTGATTAACCACTTCGAAATTGTAAACTCTCATGAGTAGCGTTTACAACTACATTTATATTGAGGATTGTTGAAGTGTCCAAATAAAAAATTACCCTCTCCTCCCCAATTCCCACATCATTTGTTCATGGAGAGGAAGAATATGAGGGAACATCATTGCTTCATGGGAATTAGAATAGTGGAGGCATAAAATCAGAGGTTAATGGCAATACGGGCAAGTGAAATTAGTAGAGACATTGAAAGAATGGTGGTGAACTAAGGGGGAAATACAAATAATGGAATATGTACTGAAAAGGGCATAAGATATGACATGGGTATAAAGATTACAAATCAAATTGGAGGAAACATATAGTGGATTAGGACAAAGTAAATGTGACAATTATATAATGACAGCCATGACCGAAAGTGTTCCATGTTATGTAAAATATTGGGAACCACAGTACTAAATTACAGGAAACAGATCACGAATTACAGTTTGTAAACTTTTTGACTTCAGCTATTTAGCTGTTCTTTGTATCCAAAGATTTTATATTAATCTAATTAATTTATTAGGTCATAACTAACTTGTCTGTAGCTCACAGCTCTTCTTTACTAATTTTGAGAAATAGTTCTAAAGTATCAGTTCTTCAATCCATCTGGGATTAGGCTAATCAGTAGTTACAATGTAATTATATCGTTAAAACTATTATAAATTGATCCCTATATTTTGGTTGTAGATCTTTGGTTAAATGAAAAAAATAATCTAATTCACAGAATATATACAGTATTTTTTAATTCTCCAATGAGAATAAAAGTTCTTCCCATCCATATCTTTCCTCACTGGGTCATATGATGACTGTTTTCAGTTTACAAACTATTGGGTTTATTTACAACCACAGATGGCCATTTCCCACCTCTAACAGCATGAGGAAAATATTATTTGGCCTTGCCCTTTTACCCTCTTTTCATATTTATCAAACAAATGAGGACTGTAAAATACCTCAAACTTGCAGAGAACATAATGTGCCAGTTGAATTCCCGGACCTCCAATAAACATTTATCTTAACAGGATAGTATTTTGCCAGCGCAATCTCTTTAAGAGCATGATGACCACTTGGAATATAATAATCTCCTTCTGTAATTATGTGTAAAGAACAAAATATTAACTTGAAAACGTTTTCGTCCAACAGAGTAGCAGCAATGTAATCATTTATTCTATGTTAATCCAGTTTATGAGTTAACATGTTTTCATAGAAATATGTCAAACTAATATTTTGCAAGTGTAAAAATAGTGAAACCATACCATGGCCCTCATTCAATTGCAATTTGGCCAATTGAATAGGGGTCAAAATAAGCACATAACAGTTTTTTTTTAAAGAAGTTTTTAGTTAGTAAACATCTATCCAAAAGCAAGGTTTTCACTAACTAAAAACTTCTTTAAAAAAAATATGCTGTGTGCTTATTTAGAGCTCTATTCAATTGGCCAAATCGCAATTGAATGAGGGCCCATTTAATTAAGTATACCACAAATTGCTTATTTTGTATGCAAGATCACTTAAAAGGAATTCTGCCAATTTAGAATAATGGTTGTACATGAAATCGTATATGAAATTGAAGTCTTTAATAACTTTCTATCCCATATTGATACACTGAGTCAGACAAAATTGGATGCTCTCACCCTACTACCTCTTGATATTTTTTGCAGGGAATAGAGACCTGAACCTCTTAACTTATTTGCCTAAATGTACAGTGCCTTGCAAATGTATTAACCCCCCTTGACTTTTTACCTATTTTGTTACATTGGAGCCTTAAGTACAATGTTTTGTTAATCTGAATTGTATGTTATGGATCAAAACACAATAGTCTAAGTTGGTGAAGTGAAATGAGAAAAATATATACATAAAACTATTTTTTAGAAATAGAAAACAGAAAATTGGCATTTGCGTATGTATTCACCCCCTTTGTTATAAAGCCCATAAAAAGCTCTGGTGCAACCAATTACCCTCAGAAGTCACATAAATAGTGAAATGATGTTCACCTGTGTGCAATCTTAGTGTCACATGATCTGTCATTACATATGCACACCTTTTTTTGAAAGGCCCCAGGGGCTGCAACCCCTAAGCAAGAGGCACCACTAACCAAACACTGCCATGAAGACCAAGAACTCTCCAAACAAGTAAGTGACAATGTTGTTGAGAAGTACAAGTCAGGGTTAGGTTATAAAAAAAAATCAAATATTTGATGATCCCCAGGAGCACCATCAAATCTATCATAACCAAATGGAAAGAACATGCAAAAACAGCAAACCTGCCAAGAGACGGTCGCCCACCAAAACTCACGGACTGGACAAGGAGGGCATTAATCAGAGACGCAGCACAGAGACCTAAGGTAACCCTGCAGGAGCTGCAGAGCTCCACAGCAGAGACTGGAGTTTCTGTACATAGGAGGACAATAAGCTATTTGGTCCATAGAGTTGGGCTTTATGGCAGAGTGGCCAGAAGAAAGCCATTACTTTCAGCAAAAAACAAAATGGCACATTTTGAGTTTGCGAAAAGGCATGTGGGAGACTCCCAAAATGTATGGAGGAAGGTGCTCTTGTCTGAAGAGACTAAATCTGAACTGGCCATCAAAGAAAACACTATGTGTGCCGCAAACCAAACACATCACATCACCCAAAGAACACCCAAAGATCCCCACAGTGAAACATGGTGGTGGCAGCATCATGCTATGGGGATGTTTTTCAGCAGTCGGGATTGGGAAACTGGTCAGAGTTGAGGGAAAGATGGATGGTGCTAAATACAGGGATATTCTTGAGCAAAACCTGTACCACTCTGTGCATAATTTGAGGCTAGGACGGAGGTTCACCTTCCAACAGGACAATGATCCCAAACACACATGACTGGTTTAAGGGGAAACATGTAAATGTGTTGGAATGGCGTAGTCAAAGCCCAGACTTTAATCCAATAGAAAATCTGTGGTCAGACTTAAAGATTGCTGTTTACAAGCGCAAACCATCCAACTTGAAAGTGCTGGAGCAGTTTTGCACGGAGGAAAGAGCAAAAATCCCAGTGGTAAGATGTGGTAAGCTCATAGAGACTTATCCAAAGTGACTTGGAGCTGTGATTGCCAAAAAAGGTGGGTCTACAAAGTATTGACTTTAGGGGGGTGAATAGTTATACACATTTACTTTTTCTGTTATTTTGTCCTATTTGTTTCTTGCTTCACAATAAAAAAAAAACATCTTCAAAGTTGTGGGCATGTTCTGTAAATTAAATGATGCAAATCCTCAAAAAATTCATGTTAATTCCAGGTTGTGAGGCAACAAAACACGAAAAATGCCAAGGGGGGTGAATACTTTTGCAAGGCACTGTATCCTGAAATATACATTTTTATTGGGTGGAATATAGTGATCATGTAGACCTCTCCCCATTCTCTACTTGCCAGATATCGGTTAGGTATAGATCATATTGAGTGATTGTACATTATGGTTGCTACATTGTTTTCTATTGACTTGAGTAAATATTAACTTAAGGTAATGAAAAATGTATTAGTGGCTCTTCAGCATCCCTCTTTCTGACCCCATTGCATGATAGTCATTCCCTGAGAAATGTCAGATATAGACTCCAATACTATCACCAGTTCCTGGATCTGCGATTGAGTAACGTTCTTTATTTATTTTGTAGCCATTATTATTAGCATTATATTTCATATTGACATCAATCAATCAGGATCTTAAGACATATTAAAAAAAATAGCTCCATGCTTACAAATTTGTTTTTAATTTGTCTCAAATTAAAACGTGCTGGTTGGGGATAGAGGTGATCAAATATTTAATCACCAGCAACATAAAAACATTTTTAATAGCTATTAAAAAATAAAACAAATGTTTACACTATATTATACTGCCTTTATTAATGTTCTATCTGTGACCCATGATTGTGCTTTTCAGATTTCAAGTTAAAAATATAGCTTGGAGTATGAAATATGAAAACAATCTATTTTTATTAATTTTTCTTTTATTTCATTTTTCTGGGCAATTTTACATTTTTCTACAGCAATGTCTTTGACCCTGACCTCTGGTCATGTTACATATACATGGTATGTTCTAAAATATTTGTTTTTCTGCCTTTATGTCATAATTTGTAAATCTGTTAAAAGCATAAATAAATATTTAGAGAGAAAACATCAAGCTCATTTATAAATTTCAGAAATGCAGTAGTTTTCAGTCACTATCACAAGCCATGGATCTAATCTTTATTACAGTAATGATAGCTTTAATAACATGGCAATTTAGTAATTATTAAACTAGGGTAAGGAGTTATAAATATAATATAATATTGTCAATGTACTGTATCTGTAATTGTCTGGTACATTTGGTGGATTATCAAGTGATATCTCTTTTGTGGTTTTAATGACACATCATTTTTGAGCAATTCAGTTTAATATTTATATATCTTACAGATTATAAAGCTTGCTCGTTAAGTACACCCATTTTGTCTAACTCTCATACCTGTACTTACTCATATCTAGTTAGTTATTAAGGTAGGGTTATATTGTGGTTTAGATTGTACATTTTAGATTGTAAGTTTGCCAACTTTCAGTCTTGTAAAGTGCTTTAGGGAAAACACTATTTACATTTCATTATGAACTCAAAGACGAGGCCCTCCATTCTTTTGCAATGTATTAAAATAGTTTTTGCCTTATACTCAACCTCTATATTGCACTATGAAAAATGGCAGCGTGTTACAAAAAAAAGGATAATAAGCTTTCTCAATCAGTATCAACTCAGTACAAATGTATGGTGAAGTCATGGGACTACACCATACATTCCTACATAGGAATCACAAACATCTTATTTAAAGGCATATCTAAGTTTCCTGTTTTATGAGGAGAATCATCACTGTATGAAAACATGTTTTGCATGAAAACATTCTGAAATAAATTGACCCTGATGTTTGCTAAATCTCTTGAAAGCAATGTTTTTTGTGAGTTAACACCCCTGGTTATCTCTGCTAAAATTAGCATAAAATTAATAATTAATTTTGACCAATCACAGGCAGCTAAATACATTTTAATACATTGTAACAATCGGTGATGGCAGTTTGTGCAGAAAGGAATCATGGGACATGTAGTCTCCCTGCAGGAGGATTCAGACACTGATCTGTAGATCTCTGCATTGAGCTGAGTTGGCTTGAATATAAGTAACGGGTTAAAATCCATACTCAAGTTCTGTTATTCTATTGATGGGTACACTGTGCCTATGTAAGCAACTCTCGGGGTGTGGAAAACAAGTTTTATTTTTAAATAAAATAAATCTGTATGTGTATAGAATGACTCCATGTAATGTGCGTCTGTTATAAGCAGCCTGTGTAAGATTAGAGAAAGGTAAAAACAGGGAAACTTAGATATGCCTTTAATAATTGTTTTAAATACCTTCAGAAAAAAATCTCAAAGGGTTATGGTTTTATAGTGCCTCACACTCTAATAGTATCACTTTGCAGTATTTTCATTTACTATCTGACAAGATCAGCAATGATTGTGTGCTAGGTGGGAACACAAATGTTTTTCTTCCATCCCTTGTGATTTATGATCATAAAACTTTTTATTTGCTAGTAGTTGGAAAAAATTATCCCCTGTGCTCATGTTTTTTTGTTTATACATAGTATTTTGTTATGCAAATATTTTGGCATTATGTAGATACTTAACTAACTTGCTCATATTTTCATTGTGCCACAATGGTAGAGTTAAATAATGTAATTAATATTCAGAAAAATAAATAAAATAAAACATAATTTTTTTTGACATATTGTTATATTAGAAGATAAAAAATAAACTTGGGAATGTGTAAAATTGTAAAACAAAAAAAAAAACTGACAGAATATTTGCTTTTTTAATTTTGAATAAATAACTTATTGATAGTTCTGTCTAGTACTATTGTTCTTAAAACATTGCTATCACCAAACTTTCTACAGCTTTTAGATCAGGGCTGGAAAACCAGTTTCAAGTTCTAAAAAGGGCAACACATTGTGGAAATTTACTAGGTGGTCACTGTACATTGTACATTATTGCTACTCAATGTTGTATTATGTATACACCTCATATCCACCCCTTTTTATGTCACAAACGCATGCTTTAGGATCAAACATGAGCAGTTTAACAGCTGTTTCCATCGGCATATATGCAATTGCATTTAGATAGATAGATAGATTGATAACCGTAAAAACTGTATTAAATTATTCTACTTTAAAATTTAACAGCATAATTGCTATGTTAATGGCTGGATATTGGCGATATTTTTTTATGAAAATATAAATTATATTGCTATTGTGCTGTTAAAACACAAAATTATAAATATCAGCATCACGGGTACTTAAGGGCATATATAAGTTTCCTAAATTTCAAATGTTTGGTAAGAAAAAGGCAGTTATTATCAGAAAAATATGTATTAAGTAGATAAGTTCAGTGTACTTACAAAGTTATAGGCAAGAAAGTAAAATCCAGCTTTGCAAACTCACAGGGAGCTTACAAGTACACACAGTAAATGCTGCCAGATAAAGAGTCTGACCTTTCTGATATATACCACTGGAAGTATCTGCTGCTGGGTGGAATCACATGATTGGGTGGGGTCTGAGCTCATGGTTGAATCAGACCACAAGGATAGAGAGCGAGAGACTATATATCCCAGGCTGCTTTGCAACACAGAAACTCCAGAATATGATACAAATGTATCAGCTAACTTTTACCCTCTCCTTGTGGGCCAAAACGAATTATGAATTTTATGCTAATCTTAGCAGGTATTTTCATTGGTGTCAACTAACAATAGCTGCAGTTTGCAAACTGACAGGATTTAGCAAACATCAGTGTGAGTTTGTAAATGTTTATTTTGGTACATTTTCATACAAAAACAGGTTTTCGTGCACTACTGATTCTGCTCTATCAGATGCATTCATAATCCAGGACATTTAGATATGCCTTTAAAAGCAAGATTTGATAGTTAATTCAGAGAACTTGTGTTTTCACAGTATGATGCCCTTAACGTCTTAACACGACCATTAAAAACCCTGTTATTAAGCTGAAAAAAAGCCATTAGCAAATTGCACAATGAACTGCAATGCCGGACCATAGGTTAATCAGAGCTTTCACTCTTGTGCAGGCACCCAAGACCCAGTAGTAGATTTCCACCTTTATGAGTGCAGAAGACTTTCTGAGGCAAAAGAGAGTTGGATATATGTTACAGTAAAGTAGTATACATGCTTTGGTTTGCATGTCACCCATTATTGGATTAAAAGATTGCTCCAGGAACAATTTGATTTCATTATGAGCATGAAAAATTATCTATGCATTGTATTTTACACAATAAATAATTTCTGAGAAAGCAATTCTTGTATACTAATATGCACTTCAGCATGCTAATTTGCAACTGAGAATTCTTAATAAGGGTGTGTAATGGGATCTAACTGGATGATAACATTGTGGTACATTGTTTTGCCACCACAAAGATAGACAAGCAGGCTGTGATACTAACTAGCACATTATATTACCTAATTAGTATTTGTGCTGCTTATTTGCATGTTAATTCAGTCCAAACAATGCTAAATAACTCATGAATAGTTCACTTTATGAGCAATAGCTTTGGCCTAACAGTCCCTTTAAATTAATAACACAAACCTATTTCAAGTGGAGTCACAAGTCATCAAAAGGCTTAATATTTTGGTGGATATATAGAAAAAATGCTAATACTACTTATAGTAAAGTATAGCCAAAGCCGTAAAATAATGCAATTTTTCAAATGTTAATATTAATATCAATTAAGTAGATAGATATAACTGGAAAATATAATAGGAGGATAGAATGAAGGTAAGTATATATAGGAGAGGATGCAGGGAAGGAGGTGATTACTGAGGTAGGGGATTACAGTATTTGTGATGAAGATTTATAATCCAGACTGCTTGGTACAATGTTGAATTTAGGTGGGTATTTCACTCAGGATTCATGGTCCATAGGGACCAATACTTTGTTTTTTTCCCTATGAAAAGGGAGAAAGGGAGGTCATATTGTGTAGTACTACATTTTTCTTTTACTATGATGAATAGTAGGGGTGGAACCCTTCCCGAATTTAGCAAGGACACATATCGTTGCTTGGAATATTTGTGAAATCAGGTATTGTACAGAAGTTGGTTGGTGAATGAGAAAATATAATTTTGCATGTATTGCAACTACAGACAATAAGAGAAGAGCATATTGAAAGCCTTTGAGAACCATACCTTGCCCATGTCGTCCCATTGCACCATAAGTCCTGCATGTCTGCGCTTTGCGAGGCTCGCAGTCCAAGGAGCGCCTTCATGCTTGTAGCCTACTTCATTGCCACAACTGCTCGCCTCGCTTTGGGAGGCTCGCAGGAGCGCCTTCATCGTTCATTTCGGCTAAGTCCCACTTATTTCATTGCCTCAACTGCTCGCCTTGCTTCACGAGGCTCACAGTCAATGAGCGCCTTCGGCGATCATGCCTAAGTTGTGAGAGGTCGGAAGACTTCTGTGCCTCAATGACTCGCCTCGCTATGCGAGGCTCGCAAACATAATGACGAATCGCAGTTTGACAACTATTGTATGTGATTACAGAAATACGTGTTTTTAAAAACTAATTAAGTAAATACAACCTTTATTTTCCCATTTTATATGCAATTAGTCTTTATATATAGTAGAGCACTATATTTATTATAAAAACTTGTTGCCTTTTTTCAAGTGTAGTTCAGTGAGGGTATTTATATATATATATATATATATATATATATATATAGTAAATAAAAAGTACATCTGTGTTCACATTTGAATGTCTAAAGCAAGTTAAAAAACAGCTCTAATGCAAAGCCAAGGTTGGATTAAACACAGGCCGAGTATCCAATCCATGTACAGCTGTTTCAAGCTTACTTGCCATCATCAGTATGGAGCGGGATCTCAGCCTGTGTTGTGCACTTTATGAGAAGGTAGTTCACCACAACAATCATTTATAATATGGTGGGCAAAAGAGCAATAGAAGACCTCCACCGTACAGTAGTACAGTAAATAAAAAGTACATCTGTGTTTACATTTGAATGTCAAAAACAAGTTAAAAAAAAACTGCTTCCAGCTCAAAGTTCAGAGAGAAACAGTTATTACACTGCATTCTGGGAAGCTGAGCTAGGACATGCAAATGTGCCCACAAATATATATATATATATATATGTATATATATATATATATATATATATATATATATATATTTAATTTATGACCAAATGGACCCTGTAAAATTACTATTTTCCTTAGAGGCAACAAAGTAAAATATATTCTCTCTGGTATTTTAAGCAGCAGATTGTGTACCTTTAATAACATATTGTACTCTAGAGCAGAGAATGGGTTAATGACCAGAGACATTTAAGGGCACTAATCTCTTCGCAGAGAACTTGGCCTCCAAATGTGCCAATTCTTTCCTGAACAAAGACATAATGTTTCAGGCTAGCTTTTTGTTATACTTTAGTAATGATTGACTAGAGGCAGTATTATGTATCTAAACCAAATGACTGGTTTTCATCACACGTCATATAGTCGATAAGTTTGTCTCACCTGTTCAGCAAAAACATAAATAAACAAAAGATAATGTGCCTTTATGATTGTGCAAACAAAAATAAATAAACTAGATTGGACTTATGATGTGTAAACAGAGATCTATCTAGCTATCAGAAATCTGAAATGGGTCTGTAACCATAACAGTAAAACCTGCCTTTAAAAATATTGTAATTATTCTGTTATATCCTTGAGGTCTGGCAAGGAAAGCTGGATTGACTAAATGTATTAATCCTCTGATATCTTTTTTGTTATTTTTTTTCTATTCTGTAGCAGTGTCTAAAGTTGCTATAAAAAAATAATATCACACAGTCAATCTCATAGGATGTAAGTTATTTGATTGTTTTTTTGATAAATCAAATTCTGCTTTTGAAGACTGAATCATAAGTCAATAAAAATAATTAGATAACAAGTAAGTAGTAAGTTGTACAATAGTATATTTCTCAGTGACATTTTGTAATTTAGTCAGTGCTGTCTAAAAGGCGGCCCATGGGCAGGATGCAGCTCACCAGATGTTTTCTGTGGCCCATTGTTAAAATAAAATACCCTGGGGTTGTTTAAACACTTGGGACATCATATAAATTCCAAGATGTTTAGATATTTCATTTTAAAATATAAACATTTAAAATTATTTATATAGATATACTTGTTTTACACAATTATTTTAAATCCGGCTTTCCAGCTCATCCGTCAATAAATATCTGGCCCACCAGCTCACTAGCCAATATAAATCCAGTCCTCCACCTCTTTTGCTAATACAAATCTGGCCCACCAGCTCACTAGCCAATATAAATCCAGTCCTCCACCTCTTTTGCTAATACAAATCTGGCCCACCAGCTCACTAGCCAATATAAATCCAGTCCTCCACCTCTTTTGCTAATACAAATCTGGCCCACCAGCTCACTAGCCAATATAAATCCAGTCCTCCACCTCTTTTGCTAATACAAATCTGGCCCACCAGCTCACTAGCCAATATAAATCCAGTCCTCCACCTCTTTTGCTAATACAAATCTGGCCCACCAGCTCACTAGCCAATATAAATCCAGTCCTCCACCTCTTTTGCAAATACAAATCCTGCCCACCAGCTCACTAGCCAATATAAATCCAGCCCACCAGCATGTAAATCTCTATATTAAATGTATTTTTTTTTGCACAGGTGCTAGTTCGGGTGGACAGGGTTTTTTGTCACTGCACATACATTCATTCACATATTCACAATATCTGGGGCCTGCAAAACGATGATGGGAAGAGAAAAGGAGGCCAATATGACAAACTCATAGACATGAGCAGAGGGAAATTGACTTAAAAGATTAAAGGGCCATGACTACAGTAGATGTTAACAGATATTGTCACAACAATAAAATGGTGACAATTGCAAGATAAATTGCAAGATACAGTGCCTTGCCAAAGTATTCACCCTCTTGACTTTTTACCTATTTTGTTACATTACAGCCTTAAGTTCAATGTTTTGTTAATCTGAATTTTATGTGATGGATCAGAACACAATAGTTGGTGTGAAAGTGAAATGAGAAAAATATATACATAAAACTATTTTTTTAGAAATAGAAAACAGAAAATTGGCATGTGCGTATGTATTCACCCCCTTTGTTATGAAGCCATAAAAATCTCTGGTGCAGCCAATTACCTTCAGAAGTCACATAATTAGTGAAATGATGTCCACCTGTGTGCGATCTAAGTGTCACATGATCTGTTATTACATAAACACACTTTTTTTGAAAGGCCCCAGAGGCTGCAACACCTAAGCAAGAGGCACCACTAACCAAACACTGCCATGAAGACCAAGGAACTCTCCAAACAAGTAAGAGACAATGTTGTTGAGAAGTACAAGTCAGGGTTAGGTTATAAAAAAATATCCAAATCTTTGATGATCCCCATGAGCACCAATTATAACCAAAATGGAAAGAACATGGCACAACAGCAAACCTGCCAAGAGACGGTCTCCCACCAAAACTCATGGACCAGGCAAGAAGGGCATTAATCAGAGAGGTAGCACAGAAACCTGGAGGAGCTGCAGAGTATCACAGCAGAGACTGGAGTATCTGTACATAGGACGACAATAAGCCATACGCTCCATAGAGTTGGGCTTTATGGAAGAGTGGCAAGAAGAAAGCCATTACTTTCAGCAAAAAACAAAATGGCATGTTTTGAGTTTGCGAAAAGGCATGTGGGAGACTCCAAAAATGTATGGAGGAAGATGCTCTGGTCTGATAAGACTAAAATTTAACTTTTCGACTTTGGAGGTGTGATTGCCGCAAAGGTGGTATTGACTTTAGGGGGGTTAATAGTTATGCACATTGACTTCTTCTGCTATTTGTTGTTTGCTTCACAATAATAAAAAAATAAAAAAACATCTTCAAAGTTGTGGGCATGTGCTGTAAATTAAATGATGCAAATCCTTAAACAATCCATGTTAATTCCAGGTTGGGAGGCAACAAATCACGAAAAATGCCAAGGGGGGTGAATACTTTTGCAAGGCACTGTATACTGTATCAATTAGCACATTCCTTGCTCTTGCTTTTTACGTGCAAGGTTTTCCAATGTACAGCACATGTTTGGCTTCTGTCAGCTGCTCCTCAAATTGCCCGCATTACATTTACATAGTCATGCATATTACATTCTGGCTAACAAATTGAATGAACTGAAATTGATGGGAACGTGTTGCTCAGGTAATAGTGAAGTGTACCTCCTTGTTGTTCTAAAAGTAGCAATTTTCTAATGGAGCAGTATCCATGTGATCTTTGGACAGTGAGCAAGATGAGCCTACTTATTACTAATCATAGCAGCTTAAAGAGTAATGTGCGCTGAATAGGAAGCTGCATACACCATCATATAAATTCCTACTTTTTGAAGTGATTGGTCAAGGAGAAAGTAACTTCTACAAACAGTTACATTAACAAAGGGACGTATTCTATCAGCTACTTGCAAATGCCTTGAACTCATGCATTTGGCTTCTGGTGTTTTTTTAAATAAATGTTTATATGCATTTTATTGACTTAAGAATTCCTTAGTGCCAATAAGTAATATTTGCCGAATATGTAGCAATATTAAGAGTGATTTTAAGTGTGTATAAATTTACGTATGAGGCAATTGAATCAGAAGTATTTTATAGTTTAATGGATCGTAAAGGACTCTATCATGTTAAAATTGTTGTTTTTTTAGATTATTACGTGAGTCATTCTTGAGAAATTCACTATTATTTGTGCTTTTTTTGCAAATGAACAGCTCACATACTAATAGCTGCTGTGATATACAAATTATAATATTGCATATCCTTGTGGTGGCCAAAACAATAACTTGCAATGTTGTCATTCAGTTATAATCCTCTCCTCACAGGTACTCTAAGCCTCAAATTAGCTTATTGATCTGCACATTAGCCGCACAAACAATAATGTATTTCTCAGGAATTATATACTGTAGAAAAAAGGTAGTAAAATAAAGAGCCATTTTTTCACAATCTTGCTCGGATGACAGTATCCTTTTAAATAACAGCCCTTGAGGTCTGTCCCTTTAAAGGACCACTGGCATTCTATATTTATGATATGCTATTTGAAGAACTAAACTCGATAATAGGCACAAATTCTTTAGAATGTTAAGGAAAAATATAGTTGTTAATTATGAAAGGATCATCAAGACATTTCAGAGGGCACCGGGATTCCTGAAGCTACTGATGTACATCATGCAATTAGTGCGAGCATACAAAGATAAATGACTATATGCAGTGATATTTCTAACTGACACTTTCCAACATACTATAGGCACACCATATGTAATTTTAGTATGGAAGCATAGCAATGGGAAAGACAAGGGGCCTTATTCAATTGCATGCCTGCAGATTACGTTATACAGGCCATATGTCTGCGGGCTTGAAATTTGCTACAATTACAGAGCAATTCAGTTGAACAAACCTGCAATTTACGTAAGGCATGCAATCATAAGTAGCATTTCAGAGAGTCATCATGATCAATTAAAAAAGGCCGTAACTACCAATTTTGAAACAGCCAATAGTAAATGAGACAGTCATCATAATGTCAGTAAAACATGGAGGTCAAACATTAATCAATTAGCGTTTAGAAGTCCGATATGTGATCAGACTCGCAATCTAGCAATGTACAAAATAATAAAAATGAATGACGATACTGTTCTAGTCCATGTGGGTGGCCTGATATGTATTAATTCATTGATTCCCGAGATTGATATAACACGGCTCGCTAAAAGACGCCAATTAAATAGCAAATTAGTTTACGGGCTCCGGT
This sequence comes from Discoglossus pictus, assembly GCA_027410445.1. NCBI lineage: Eukaryota > Metazoa > Chordata > Amphibia > Anura > Alytidae > Discoglossus > Discoglossus pictus. The sequence continues at coordinate 276,108,468 of CM050166.1, read as the reverse complement.
AACCAACAAATGTTCAATTGAATAGAGGCCAAGGTATATCAGCCATATGCACGATAAATGCTAAACACATACCATATCTCTTTACCATGTAATTTATGGGTGTTCATTTTTCCTTCAGCACGGGTAGCAATTAAGAGTTCATTTTCCAGCAGTGTTTTGAGTTTTTGGAGAAAATACAAGTTGAAGTACAAATCATATTTCAATAGTTAATGATTACCAGTGTTAAACTACATGATGAAACTCACAGCTTCAGCTCCTTGTTGCTATCTGTGTCATGCTTGACTTGACAATGCATTTTCTTTGTTACAGGTCTCTGCTCCAGTGCATACATTGTAAGAACAAATGATTGAAGAAACTAAACCTACAGATGTGCGATATGCAGTCAGCGACACACTTGAGAGGCCCAGAACAGCAGAAGTCTGTGTGATTATCTTGTCAACTGGCCAAATTTTTTTATACCTAATTTTCTATGTTTCAAAATAATGGTTCAAAAGGGAAAAATAGTATATTGCTATGCCGCACGACTTATGTGCCAAGGAAAATGTGTTTTGCCTCGAAATTTATTCAGAGATTGCCAATAAAATATCCTTGTTGGCAGATGAAAATAGAAATGCAGCAAAGCCCAGAATTCAAACAGTACACCTTTGCTGAGAATCCATGTTATTCATGAGGCAGCTTTCTCTTGAAAAGATCTGTGATAGTCGCTGTGCTCTTTAGCAAGGAAAACAGGGGGACGCATAGCGGGCATGGATTTTATACTTTAATAACTCAATGGGGCCTATTTATTAAATGGTTGGCAAATGTGAGCAATATAAACTAAAAATAGTAACCAATTTAATTTAAAGAAAATTGTTAGTTCTGGCCATAGCCCTTTCCAAAATGGCTGTTCTAACAAAGTAACCTTTTTCTTGTTTTGTTTATTTTTTGGGGATTGAAAAATGGAGTAGAAAGACCAATATTATTTTAATTACAGAAAAATATATCCACATTCTTCCCCCAAACCCTTATTTTAACATGTTCCATTTATAATAGTGCTTGAAAATCTCATTTGGCGAGATCTGTCCATTTGCAGATTAAATGTGAATATTATCTGAAACTGACAAAGACACACAACATGGCTACTCAAAAACATGTATTTGAATATTGACCAACTGTTTAACAACATTGCCCACCATTACCTGAGTAGATAAATAGGCCCTATGTAGGACATTTTTGTATTAAACATCTTTTTTCTTACATAAATATGGTGAGTATGACATTTTAGTGATTGCTGCTTGTTTACAATATTTGCTAAAGTGGTACAATTTTGGGAGCAAATTTAGTATAAAAGACACAAACAACAATCAAGATTTATTAAACAAAATTAGTTGGTAGAACACAAGTTAATTCTACATTTATTTAATCTTGTTTCACACATAGAAACTATCGTGTTTAATTTCCTTAAAATATATACGCAGTAAGAAAATAAAAATTACTGTAAATTGTAATTATGCAGTAATTAAACGGACACTAAAGACACTTTTACGAAAAAAACAAGTAAATGTTTTTAAAATTTACAAATTAGTATACAATATGATTTTTTATTGTATTCTGGATTCAACTTGTACAGAATTTAAAAAAAATAATTCTTATTTGATATTTTTATAGGAAATGGGATTTTCATAGGAAGCTTAAAGGCAAATAATGAGGGAATTTTTTGCACTCTAAGTATCTCTTGAGTGAAAAACTAGTGCAAATGTCATTATATTTCTCCAGATTCATGAGGGCAAACGCATTCTAATTGACTCCAATTGGAATTTCTTGACTGACAAAAATGTAGCAGCGACAATTAGTGAATCATCTCTCTAATTATTATTTGTGAATTTAGAAGATACGAATGGTATTAAAACAAGAGTCTCAAACAAAGAAAGCCAAGTGTACTAAAGTGAGAGCTTTTGGACATATTTGTTTTTAATAAATATGAACCCTTTGATAATATAGAACTAGACAGTTCTAACTTCATACCTTTTTCAAGGAATATAATTCTATTAAATAACATTGCTATCCAGAATCACATGCAGTAAAAATGTCATGTTTCTTGTTCAGCAAAACAAGGTGCATTTATGAACTTATGTTTGAAAAGTGACATTATGGATATTGAGTCTACATGAATACAGTTGGCCCACATACTGTGGATTTTTCAATGTACAGTATGTTATTCTTTTTAGGACCTGTGTTAAAGTAGAAACTAATGCATACTAACTCCAGTTGCACAATTTGGTGGTGATAAGAAATTGTCTCCCACCTCAATTATGTTCTTATAATTGACTTAACACTTGGTTCTTAGACTCCTGGGTTGGTAAATACCCACTTTAGACTTTAAACCTAAAAAAAAAAAAAACACAGTTTGATTGCTAGTTGTGGAATTTTAACAAAACAAGAGACATAACAACCTAAAATGTACTCTTCTTGTGCTATAAATCTCAGCTCCTTGCATAAAGAGTTTAGATATGTAAATACATAAAACTTAACCATTGCCCTAATAATAATGTGCGTATAACTTGTGCCTGTAGAAAGTTTGGCAGCACAGAATGTAAATAAATCTTTGGCTCAGTAATCACTGTTGTTAATGCTCTCACATGTAAATACATATAACTTCTTACATTACATATGCATACTTAATGAATGCACTGTATGGAGGATTTTAAGTTGCGCAAAACTGAATTTCTTTCAATATCACGACCTCAAATGAAGTATACACAGTGCAAAAATGTAAGATGATTGTTGGATGGAAAGCAACAATTAGTTCCTAATGAAGCACATGAAAGCTATACAGATTTGTAGAAGGAAAATTTTTACCGATCTGATGGATCTCTACTGTAATTATTTAATGTAACAGTGAAAAATATTTTATGCGTTTCACTACTAGTACACATACATTTTAATTTTTTTTTATATATATATAGTATATATAGAATACACACAATATATATATAAGATACACTTTCTATATGTATACAGTCTATTCATTAATGTTGTTTGGAACAGGAATATGAAGTATATCTTATAATATGGTATACGGACTCCTTAATTAACAGCCTCTGTCATGGTGATTTTTCGTTATACAAACCTTACCACCCTGACAGATAGCAGATGACTATTACATATGTGGTAATTAGAGGACTGGCAGCTAATTTGGTTTCTTACTGAAAAGTAGATTGCTCGTCTGCAAGGCAAATGATCCAATTCTGCTTTGTGATTTATTATTTTCATTGTATTTACAATACACTAGGCTGATCATTGCAATATGCCGACTCTCTCCTCCATTCCTCTATTTAAAAGTTATATGTATGATTCCTATATGCAGATTTTTTGTGTCTACTTATATCTGTATAATAAAATCTTATATATAATAAGCTTGAAGCCTTGAAATATGCCGACAACAGGAAAAATACCTAATGAACACATTTCTCCACATAACCTTTAATGTCCATGTTAGTTATGCCAGTGCATTTATTATTAACTCAGCTTAATGTAAAATAAACTGCAATCCTTCTAGAGTTACAGTGGCTTCAATGTAAGGTTACGATGGTAATCAATAAACCTCTTGAGCCAGATATGTTGCATACAGTCAAACACAGCCATTATTGTTCTCTGTTTCACATAAACATAACTAGATGAAGCATAGTTGCAGAGCATGTCCTCCAAATCTACTTAGACCTTTATTCTATATCAGGATTGAAAACTATCCAAAAAGTAACATAAAATATTTCAACTAATGTTCCTAATTTGCTGTGCTATTTTGCTAAATTTGCTATGAACATTGCAGTTTGATAAAAATGTATCTAAATAATAACATTAGGAGGCATGCTAAACAGGAGCAGTAAAGCAGTTTTGTGGTGGATTCCAACTAAGACTGCTAGTCTGTCTGTAGCTAGAGGGGGAGTGTTATTCTATGGGACCTGACTCTGCTTTCTGTTGTTAAATGTGTTATTTGGAATCCAGATCTTACCTAAATGGTTCCTCCCCCTCTCCCCATGTTTCTTATCCTTTATGAAAAACACAATGGGTGTGTGTGTGTGTGTGTGGGGGGGGGGGGGGGGGGGGTATTCTAAGCATCTCAAGAGCATCTCACTATTTATTATGTACTGTTTCCTATGAGGACAAATAGCCCTTCTCACCTCATCTCAATCTTTCCAATGACATCTCATGGGGGGAATTTACTAAGCATCTCAAGTACATCTCATGGAAAAACAGCCCTTCTCATCTCAGCTTTTCTCACCTCCTCTCAGGTGAGACCTTACTTAGGGCCTCATTCAAATGGGTTTTGGCCATTTGAATAGGGCTCTATATAAGCACAGAGCATTTTTTTTTTACAGAAGTTTTTAGTTAGTGAACTTCTAAAGCAAAAGCAAGGTCTTCACTAACTAAGATCTTCTGTTAAAAAAATATGCTCTGTGCTTATATAGAGCCCTATTCAATTGGCCAAATTGTATTTGAATGAGGCCCTTAGTAAATCCCCCCATTGGTGGGGATGAATACAGTAGTATTTAAAGGCTATAGGTGTTTATTTTAAAATTACTTTTGCACATTATCAATTTTATTGTTGTTTTAATAACGGTATAACACTTTGCTAACAGTTTTTGATTAGCAGAAACAGCTATGCCAGAAACTTAGCATTATATTTTACATCATTAGCAGCTTATAAGTATGTAATAACTTACTGACAAAAATAGAAAAAAAGTAAAAGAATAATTTAATAACTTTTTACATTTTATTTTTTTAAATATACTAAAAAGGATACATTTTAATTTTTCATTAGGTGTTGGATATAGAAAGCAAAGAAAAAATATTATATGTAACTTTAATATGCAATTATTGTTTACCGCAAGCTTCCATTTTCTTTTCTTGCCTGTTGCTGTATATTACTTTCTCAAAAGGGCGTGACCTTGTAAAATAATACATTTCCTATTAGCTCTGCCAAATTACCATTATGCAGATATGCTTTTTCTGTGCATTCTTCTACCTCTGGCAGTTGATCTACTGAAACCAAAATGGTGGATTTCACAGCAGCATAATTGCACAAAAATAATAAATCAGAGGCTGTATTATTTATTTTTTAGATTCGAAAAATATGTTGCCTGTTTCCAAATGTAATTATTCATTCTACATTTAAAAGTATGACCACAGTACTCTTTTAAAGCAAGCAGCTATTAATATCCATGGTCAAAAATACATCCTATTTAATACATAGATAGGTTACTATAACAAGTCGATAATATGTTTCCTAAATGTTCAGTCTGACTTGATTTCAAAGCATTCTTGTATTTTCAGCTTCATGTTGACTGTGAATAGAAATGGAAAAACAGAATTGGATCATTATGTCTTGCTAGACTGTCAGGAAAGGTACTTTTACATACCGTATATACTCAAGTATAAGCCGACCCGACCACAAAAAACTGTAAAAACGTATTGACTCCAGTATAAGCTGAGGGTGCAAAAGATGGTTGTTCCCCCCTGATCATTCTACTCCTCCCCCCGCATTATCATCCCCCTCCTCCCCCTTATCATCCTCTTCCTCCTTCCCCCCTTACCATCCTCCTCTTCCCCCCTTATCATCCTCATCCTTTCCCCTTATCATCCTCTTCCCCTTCCACTCCTGCCCTCACCCTCCTCTTCTCCTCTTCCCCCCTCTCATCCTCCTCTTCCCCTCCTCATCTTCCCTCCTTCCCCCCTCTCACCTCTTCTCTGTAGCCTCCGATCAACTCCTGCTGCTGATCGGAGCCCCGCAGCGTGTCTTATGCCTTTCTCTTGAACCGGCATATGCTAATGACGTGATGCACTTGTGATGTCACGTCATTAGCATATGCCGGTTCTAGAGATAGGCATAAGACGATCTGAGCTGATCGGAGGCTACAGAGAAGAGGTGAGAGGGGGAAAGGAGGGAGGAGGTGGATGGGGAAGAGGAGGAGGATGGGGAGGTGGAAGGAAGAGGAATGGAGTGCTTGAGTATAAGCCAAGGGGGGCTTTTTCAGCATAAAAAATTTGCTGAAAAAGTCGGTTTATACTCGAGTATATACGGTATATATTATACCAATGGGTATCAGTAGAATGTAATTGGTTCAATCTGTACTTTTGCATTTTGAACCCTGATTTCCGGGTATAGTATCAATGTCTTTTCTAAATCATTCTTAATATATAAACTGTTCTGAAAAAAAGTTCTGAAATCTCCATACAAACAGCTGACACTCGTACTCTGGACTGTTGTAATTTGTTAATTAATCTACTTACCAAGATGTATATATCTTCAAATGTATTAAATAAAAATGATAACTTAAGAAGTAACACACCAATGTTATTTTCCTGTAAACTAAAACTTTAGATGTGGTCTGGAAATATATAAAAAAAATATATATTTTTGCAATCAGTTTATTTCTTACAGATTATTTTTAGATTTATTATTGGTATTGTAATATATTAAAGTTATGAACAAATGAAATTATTTAACCAAATGTTGGTATAACATAAAATTATTATTTCTGTATTGTGCCACAAATAAAGAGAATCGGAAATTAAGCTTCAAGTTGTCCTTTTTATTATTGTTGAAACAATTATGTTTTTTTATATATCTATCTTACTGATAAAAGACTTCCACAATGTTACAATATTTATTCTTTAGGTAGTCAATACACATTCAGGTGCCTGAATCAGGACCTCTGGTACCTATCATCTGGACTCTGCTGCCATATTACATTATTACTGTTTATAACTCCTGGAACCTTCAGTCCTTAAACACATTATTAGTTAAAGGTACTCTTTAATATTTTGTTTTATATAAAATGTTTACCTAGGTTTAATTATTTTGTTAGTTTCTTATAAAATATACACTTTTGTACCCACAAAGTAACAGTTTTTCAGTTTGAGGGACCTACACCTAATCTCTCTGTGTTCTGTCCTGTAGTCTGATCATAGCTTGGCCTGGTGTGTGGAACTTTTAGGTGAGTGTAACTAAGACTACATTTGAGTTAAATGTGACTGAGACCTGTATCAAGATAAAATTAATTAAGACTTATGTGCAAGTCCCATAAGAGGGCCAATTTATGGTGAGTATAATGAGACTGGAACCATGTAAGTTAAATTGAGATTGAATGCTAGCGTTTATTCAGGAAAGACAGACTTAGAAAAATAGGAGGAGGTGTTGCTCTTTACAAAGAAGAAAATATTAAAGCCACTGTAGTTCAGAGTACTGAAGAAAATATTGAGAGCATTTTGGTAACTATAGAAAAATAGTTTTTTTTTTAGGTTGGACCTCCATGACAAGTCGAACTATTAGAGCACTTGTCATGTCCGACTCTTCGTGACGTTATGGACTGCAGCACGCCAGGCACATCTGTGTCTCTTGCCATGATTATCCATATGGTTTTCTTGGTAATGATGCTAGAGTGGGTTGCCAGTTTCTTCTCCAGTGGACCACAATTTGTTTGACCTCTCTGCTACGACCTGCTCATCTTGGGTGACCCTACATGGCATAGCTCAGAGCTTCATTGAAGTAATCAAATCTCACTTAAGGAGTTTTAAAAATAATGTAACAAGCATGCTCAGTAGACACTTGAGCACATGAGCAACTGTTAGATTCCATGCATTTTGATTGGACAATTATGGTCAGGTGAGATTTTTAATGGTTTAATGCTCAAGGGTAATGTGCTCCATTCAGAAAAAGCTCCATCTCAAACCTCAGCAGCGGCATCCATGGTTCCGCACATCCAATCACACAGAAAGGCAGAGGAGAGCATACAAGCCGAGAAAACAGCAACTACACATGTGAAACCTATACTAGCCCAGCCTTCCATTGTAAGTGGTATGGTCCAAGACATTTATGGCAGCTTGGCATAATGCTAGGCTGATTTAAGGCAAACGTTTAGATAGCATACAATTAACACAATAGATGTCCATTTTGCTTGTTATCTACATAGAAAACTATTTGTGTATGTTAAATGAAAACAAAATATACATATTTATTAGGCAGCAGTTGCCACCAATCAATTTTGATAATAAAAAACAGACCAGCATTTATATTCAACAAGTTTAATTAACAACGCATTTCACTTGTATAACAATGCATATTCCACAGTACATATATTGACAATCATTCACAGAGTACCATGATTTCTTTAATAATATTGCAATTTCTTACAATTAAATTGTTAAAAGGATAGTGTTTTTATTTTAAACATTAAAAAAATACGTACATTAATATAGAGCTGAAATGGCACTGATCTGCCTTGATAAAGAAACCACTTTTAACATAACAACTTTAAGCAAAAGCATGCACTAAAAGTTTATAAACACATTTAAAAATTTTTTTTTCTCTGTTTAAGGTTTCAAACAGGTCCGTTTAGGAATCTCAGAAAAACAATATCTGCTTCTCTGCAAAGCCATTTTGAAAATATCTGCTTTCACCATACAAAACCAGTTAGAAATGTCCAGAAATTATATAAAGGGTGTTAATCAGAAGTTTATGATCACAATCATACAACAGAAAATGTTTTTTTCTCATGTTTATCCTCATAAGAAGCCCTTTTTGTGATAGCTTTTATAATTGTCCCAGTGCAAACAGAGACATGTCTGCTGTTCTACTGAGGGATAACGTGCAGCTATTTAGTCGATCAGTTGTGTCCGACTCTCCGTGACCCTATGGTCTGCACCACACAAGGCACTACAATTGTTATGTCTCTGGTCATGCTTATCAATAAAGTTAAATTGGCAAACATACTGGAGTGGGTTGCAAGTTCCTTCTTCACTAGACGTGATTTGTCTTACATTTCTGTTATGACGTGCCCATCTTGGGGCATCCTACATGGTATAGCTCACAGCTTCACTGAGGTACACAAGCCAATACACCACAACAAGGTATCCATCCAGGACTTGCAGTCACTCACCTTATTCAATTTGCAGGTCTTGTTTACATCAAAACAACTCAACAAATACATGTTGATGTTGTTAAAAAGAGCAAATATAGCACATGGAGCTGACTCTGTTTGTTTAAGGTCCTTATAAGGTCTTAAATGGTGTTGGCTTATATGTGCAACCACATATGTTGATAAGTCAGTTGTCTAGTAAATGTAAAAGTTCTTTTATATTTTCTTTTGGCAAATAACATAATATGTTGATAAAAACTAGTTGTGTATTTGAAATTACAAATAAAGAGAATACAGTTAACTAAATACAAATGTTTTCATTTAAATGAAATTTAAAAACACTGGAAATTTACTTGAAAAAATACAATTAAGGTTGCAACACAGAATGGGGCAATTTAAGGCTGGTAAAATCACAGGAAATTGAGAAATTAAGGTTACATGCAACCTCAATAACATCCCTTCCTCTGTCTGCAAAGGTTTTTCTGATTACATCATATATGACATTAGGTGGCATCATTCACGACATCTCATATAAATATTGACATCAGATATGACATTACTCATGACATCATGTATTATACATCATCCATATTACTGATGATACTAGACCACCTATGATGTCATCTGATGTATGTATTTATAATTGTACACTTAGTTAAAGGGACACTAATTCAGTACAATTTGGACCCCACTAAAAATCTCCTAAAAAACATGTTGAAATACATTTAGATTTTTTTTAAATATGTGCATTTTTACTAAGAAATCAAATAAATCAAATCTGTTTTTACATGAGTCACTGGCATGCCCCCTAGTCAGACATGCCCCTAGCCAATGACCAATAATTTAAAAAAGTAGGTTAAAGTATAGATACAATGAATGGATTAGGTGATAACTCAAATGGTAAAGAAGCCTCATTATAATGGATACAAAGTTGTTAATTACAAAGGAAAGGTCAAGTAACAACAAACAAATCTCAAATTGAATATTGGTAAATAATATGTGTATTAGCACCTATGGATAAAATATTCTAGGAAGTCTTTTGAAGCATAAATCACAAAAGCGGTTACATTGAAAGTCGAAACGTCTGAAAATTGTTAGCAGGTCTGGCGGTTCATCCCTGGGTCTCTTTAGACCTCTGATCTCCAGTGACAATGGCTGGACTGGGGCTGGATACTGCATTGCAAGTGGTAGAGAATGATGGATCGGGGGCCCCCCGTTGGCACTAGCCCCCTTCGCCACTCTCTCACCAGCTAATTTAGCAGCACCCTCCCTGGTGGTGGGTTTCTGGTCCTGCCCCCACAATCTTAATCTGTGGTCCACAGTCCTGCATCCACGCTCTTATTCTGAGGAAGTCCAAAACTTCCTTAAATTTGGTTGCCCCTTCCTATTCCACCAGCTGAGGCAGGCATACCTCATCCAACACATTACTTCTGAGTAGGTGTCCCCTGAACCCTTAGTGGAAGTGCGGAACTTGTGCATATAAGTCTCAGCGATGACAGCATACCTGTCCAGCAATATTTTCCAGACCTCTGCGTAGGTCCTCTGCTCCCAACTCACTGGCTCTCCCACATAGTCTACTAGCCAACAGTGTAACCCACTCCTCCTCTGGTACTTGATGGAAATCACACAGTTGCTCAAAGTCCTGTAGAAAACCATCAATGTTTCCTTTCTCCCTTGACACTACTGTATGCCATTAGCCTGGCTGCCATTGGATCCTTCCCCTCCTTAAATCCCACAGAGGAATGGACAGCCTCCCTTCTGCTATGCAGCTGTACCTCATGTAAGTCTGCAAGTTTTCAACATTTGATTTTAAGCTTAAAGACAGGGCCCTCCATGCTCTTCTCTTCATTGTGTTAATATTGTTTTGACTTCAACTTAACCCTGTATAGCGCTACAGAATATGTTGGCGCGTTACAAATAAAGTAAATAATAATAATAATAGTTGTTCCTTGGTTATCTCTAGCATGGCAGACCACCAGCTCTGGCATTTCCAGAAAGCCTCATCCTCCTCCTCTGCAGTGAGCCCCATCTCTGGAACTGGTTATGGGGTCAGGCTCTGGAACCTCCTCCCTTGTTTCCATACTTTCCTTTACTTGTTGGAGTTGGAGTAATTCCTGTATCATGTCGGCCTTGGTGGTACCCACAATATTTGCGGTCGTTAAACCCGGAACTTACAACCTATCGAAGCCTTTGATCTTTCACATGCGCAAGAGTTCCTATCTCTAAAATCGCAAACCACTATTCAATTGCACCCACACCCGCAGTCAAGCCTGCAAAGGGTTTACAGACTAGTTTTGGACACTGCAAAACACATTAAAAACACACCAATGCACTTTACATTATGGACAAAGCAATAGAAGGTATTACAATTACTTGCACAACAACTCCCATTTACCAAATAGTTAAAAAATATATTTTAATCATTTTCTCATATATTGTAATGGTCATGCATATACCAATATGAAAAGACATGCTGCAAGATGCTGAAAGCTATTAAAGACACACTACCTCATTAAATTGCAATACAAATACATTCAAGTGGCTGCCATATTAACCCTTTCTCACTCACAGAGGCTCTAATGTGGACACTAAAATACAAAGATCATCTCACATACATCTCACTCATCACATCTACATTGAGAAAACAAATAGTGGCCAAATGACACCACCACATGGCATATATCAAATACCAGGGGAACATTTTATTTATGGTTGTTCAGTCCCGCTGTTGTGTCCAACTCTCTGTGACCCTATGGACTGCAGCACATTCAGATGTGTCTCTGCCTGTGCTTTTCCACAGTTTTGCATGCCAAAGATAATGGAGTGGGTTGCCAGTTCCTTTTCTAGAGGACTGTGATTTATCTGACCTTTCTGCTATGACCTGCCCACCTACAGTGGCCCTACTAACCATTAGCTAGTTCTCAGGATAATTCACTGGCCATGACCAATAATAAGGATGTGTCATCACAAAAAATGCTATGACCAGCGTCAGTGGTCAAGGTGTACTATCACCTTCGCAATATGATATTGTTCTTCAGCATTGATATCACATCCATCAGCTTTACACATGTTAAAGGATACTCATGATATCAGCAATAGGCGAAATACCCACTATCACGGAGGACACAAAGGTTAGCAGCCAGATTCAATGATACTTACATCAGACCCAAGGATCTGTTCTCAGACTGCTATTTAGGTCAGGATCACATGCTTCACTAGTGCATATATTAATGCTGGCTGTCACTAATATGCCATTGTGAGACTTTGCAAGTCCACCCAGTATTAATCTACATTTAAGCTAACAACAATCATGTCTGAGATATCTGTCTATATGATAGCTTTAATATTGCGTGAGCTACATGTTAAAGGGGGCTGTCACTGGAGAAATGTCTACCTGAGAGGCACTGTTAAAATCTTACATTTAATACATTTCCTTCACAGTGCTTGTAGAATCAGAATATGCCTTATTAGACCTGAATTGTACCTAAAACAAAACAAAAACATAACACCTGCAAAATACAGCCTTAAAGATATAGGGACTATAGCATCTCTTCTCAACAGCATTCCTCGGGGACCATCAATTTGTGAAATGTTAAACAGAGCCCTACGTGTCCACAGAGAAGAGTATCATGGACCATGTGATGGGAGGTAACCATCTGCATACAAAATATCACCATGACATAGGCCAAGATCTAAGACTCTGTAGTCAGGCTAGATTAGGTTAACATTTGGACCAATAGATTGTCACTGAGGTGTGCTGTTGAGAAGGCACACAACATTTGTGCAACCCCTACATCCTCCTCCACCTAGCATCAGGGCCCCAATCCTCCATGGGCGGTGCCGTCTCCTTGGTGGTGGTGGGGGGAGTGGGCAGGGGGGGCAGCGGCAAGAGCAGTGGTGGAGGTGGCCTTGGCCGAGGCATTGGGCGAGGAGAGTAGTGGACGTGGCTGTGGGTGTGCGGGGGAGGCCTCCGGGGTGGAGGAGGCGGGGCTGGGGACCAGAGCTCTGTGCAAGGCATCCGTAGTCGGGTGTTGAAATGCACTCTGGTCTGCCCCTATCCTGAGCCGCCTGACAAGGTAAGATTTCGTCATCAGATGGTGTCTCCTCTCCTCCCTATTGTGCCTGTCCAGGCTGAGCATGACCTCCTCATGATTGGTCGGAGATGTTGGCCTGGATCCCCCAGAGACCCTCCATCTGCTGCAGCATGATGGCCAGCATCTCCGCCTGCGCAGCCTGGCTTGATGGTGGGTATGGCGGTTCCTGGGACGTTGCTTGTTGAGGAGGTGGCTTTGGTGGTGGCCCAGTGGGGAGGGTCTGGGGCCCGGCTGGAGCCTCACCCCATTTGGGTGGTGGTATCATTGCTGGGCCTGGTAGTGGTGGAGGTGCCTTTTTTTATTGCTTGACGGGCAAGTCGCTAGTCACATATAATAGTTGTTAAACTGCTAGTCGTCGTCTCGCAAAACAAGGGACGCAGTTCTGGCCGCAAATGCGGACCTCGCGAAGCGAGGGCCGCATTTGGGGAGGTGGAGGCTCCAACTTCCGCAGGCCGCAAATGTGGAGAGACCGCATCTGCTGAGGGGGACATAAGCTGCAATGAGCCAAAGACTCATTGCAGGCCGCAAATGCGGCGCCTCACTCGCGGTTAAAAAGAACCCAGAAAAGCGAGACTTTAAAAAAAAACATGCAGGACTTATAAAAATCAAAAATGCAAGGTCACAAAAATACGAAGTTAACGGCCAAAACGCGTACATCAAAAAACAACAAAACACTTAAAAATAAAAACAAAACATAACAAAAACATCACACACAGCAGGCGGGACAGCCAGGATGTATGGGGGTGAGGTTGCATGCAAATTAAAGGCAAATTTAGGGAGTTTCGTCACTTGAAAATCGGCTAAGCAAGAAAAAAAATGGCGGCCGCAAAAAAATGAAAACAAGGCTACACGACCCCACAGCGCAGAAAACACCGACAAAGATGTATGACTTTTACAAACAACAATTATGGTCCACAGAACTTCGGAAAAAAAATACGAGGTTGCAAAAATACGAAGTTAAAGACCGATCCGCGCATATCCACAAACACCAAAAGCACAATAACAAAAAAAATACCACATAAAACAAACATCACACATAGCACGGGGACATCCAGGACGTCTGGGAGTGAGCTTTCACGAAAATTTAAGTCGCATTTAAGAGGTTTCGCCACTTAAAAATCGGCTAAGCAAGAAGAAAAATGGAGGACTAAAAAAATTAAAACGAGGCTAAAGGACACAGAGCCGCGAAAATCAATGCCAGGCACGTACGAGTTAGCCAGGAACGTAGCACATAGAAAATATACCATTACAACGGACGGAAAATGCTTGCGAGCCAAGTAACACATAGAAAAAAGTCGCCATTTTACAACACTTATAACTCATAACATTAGGATTCTAAAATGCTGCTTTACCCGCCTAAACAAACGGTTTGGCCTTGCGCACGCAGCCTATTTAAAACGGCACACTTGCCATATTGCTGACACTTTCTCCTCACATGATCAACACTCCAACTGTACATTTTCAGATGCAGGAAAATCCAAATAAATTGTTAGCTCTTCAGGATATTGATTGCTGCATATTAAATATAAAAAGGTAAAGTATATTCATTTATTAATCCATATTACTTTACCAGCGACTTGCCATAAATTGCCATGTCAATACAATTTTAATGCTGCCAAAAGTATTTGCCACACAATATGAGTCTCTGACATTCTTCACCTTTTTTTTTAATTATGTACAAAGAAATACAACATTTTTATAAAACTTTTTATTTTTTTATCTTTCAACTTATATTTCACCAACAGGTATAGAATATATTTTTTTAATATTAACTCTTTTAATTGTTATATATGGAATAACAATATAACAGTGTGTGAAGTTTTCATGAATACATATTGTAAACCATAACATAAAAGTATGTAACATGCAACTTGTATTATAAACAATCTTAAACCTTTTTTTTAACAATACTAACATTTTGAATTGATAGTTATCCATGAATAACAGAAGAGTATGTAAACTTTCTGTAAATAACTATTTTGAACAATGAGATTCTTTGTAACATTCATTTTTTTTTTAAAACACTTGTTAAACTAAATTGGCATAGAATCCAGAGGAAGGCAAACAATAAAAAACCCCATTGAAACTTGGCCAATTGTATCAAAGAAGGAAAAATATATAATTCCTTCCTGACCCCATTAACTGGCGATCAGATTACTCCCTGAATCAATACTCTCTATTTAAATTATACAGTTCAATGTATTAACAACTGATGAAACTTGTAGAAACATAAATCCTTGACTATATACAATATACAATGAACCAACTTTTCACAACTTTGAAAATACAATGTTAACATGTGAAATAGTAACATAAAACAATAACAATTAACCTTCAAGTTAAAGAAAATGCCACCTAATTGTTTTGTGGGGCCAATTATGTAAAAAGGTAACTTCTAACACATTCCAATCTGTATAACCACTGTTTACTTTTGTTTTTCTTTTTTTTTATTCTTGTTGTACTTTGTGCAAATGGCACATAGAGTTTCCTAAGTGAAATAGTGGTCCCCTATTTAAAGAGTCCCAGTGAGCTAAAAAAAAATCCTGGAAGTAAAACCACTGTTCTCTATGTTTTTTTGCCATTGTATAGAGTTTCTTTTTGAAATAGTGGTTCTCTAAAATCAGTCCGAGTAACATAAAATGTTGTTGTCAAAATGAAACCACTGTCCTCTATTTTTACAGCACCTCAAAGTACACAATGTTTTTTGTAAAAACGCATCCATCTTCCAATAAATCACCCTGACTTGAAAATGCAACCTATAGTTGACCATGTTCCTTCAAAAAAATAACCACAGACTTAAAAGTTTGTCCTTGAAATTTATTCATGGTCATGGTAAATGCCATGATAATGGGAAATTGTCTCCTTTGAAGTACAAAAGGCAGACCACTCTCACTTGGAGCCAAATCAATTCTCGGTATAAGAACTGGTTCACCTTTATGGGTACCACTCATCATTTCTGCATGTATAAAATGATCATTTAAATCCTTCACAATTAATCTGGTCCCATTACAAAGTCCTTTTTTGGGATTCATATTTCTCAATAGCATGACAATTGCCCCTTTTTTAAGTTGCAAAACATGTGGTGGCATTCCAGAGGAAGTTAAAGAATTAATAAATTCCATAGTAAAGTTTGCTTCACTATCTTTGTCATCAGCCAGAACAGAATCTGCACTGTCATAGTTTTTTTTGCGGTGCATTGTAATATTTCTTTGTTAAGATTCAAAGCATCTATATTTTTGGATGTCAATATGACTTTGCATGCAATGTCTGAGTAATCCTCATTGATGGTATTGAGGAAGATTGTCGAAATTAGTGGTTCTTTTGAAATCATTTCTAGTGGAATTTGTACAGCATCATCAGGTAAGTTATGTATTTGTGGCTGTTTTCCTTCTCCAATCTGAATGAGCCAATCATTGAATTGATTTTGGCCTTCAGATCTCATATTTACTTCTAATTTAAGGTGTGTAAAAATTTTCCACAGCTTACTTCTTTTTATACACATTTCGACAATTTCAGTCCGATTGCCATGTGGCACCACAGGTAATGTTTGCCTGAAATCTCCTACTAACAACATCACCTTTCCACCAAATGGCAAATCAGTAGCCATAACTTATTTTAATAATCGATCAATACATTGCAGGGCATGACATGACATCATAGTTGCCTCATCTATTATAATTAATTTACTCTTGTGCAATTTTTTGGCTTGTAATTGATTCATTCGAATATCCGACACTGATGTTTCCAGAATGGGAACTGGCAGTTTAAATCCACTATGCACAGTTCTACCACCTTCTAACAAAAGTGCAGCAATTCCAGTGGTTGCAAATGGCAGTGCTTTTTGACCCTGTGCTCGAATGCAACTCATCAACAAATTATATAGATACGTTTTTCCTTATCGACCAGGGCCATCCAGGTAGAAATAACGCTCTTTGAGCATGTCATCTTTTGTGATGGCGTTAAATGCTTCCAATTGCAATACATTTAAAGTTCCAATTTTTTCTTGTGTTTTTTAGTATTCAATGTCAGTGTCATACTCATCAAAGTTAATTTCATCTATAATTCCTGGATCAGGCAGATTAAAATTGGCACAGTTTAATCCATGACAAAGAAAGATTTCCTGTATTTCCATTAATGCTTTCAATTGTGCAATGGTCTCATTGTAACGTTTCAAGAAATCTTCACACAAATGTAATTTAAATGTTTCCCACAAAGTTAATGCATCTGGTACATTGCAGAAGATACAAATGAAAGCAAATTGTTCTCTCATTTTCTTTGGCATTTGACATAGTGCTGCTTCCTCGAGACATCTTTCCCATTCTGTATCATCTGCCAGAAAGTTTTGATGTCTTGCAGCTAACTGGAAAGTCTCATAAACTATGTCATTGACTGTGCATATATGTTCATAACTTTGTGCACCGGGAGCATGTAAAAGAAGTAATCTTTAAACTGAAATGTTCAATGTCTCGTGGCCTGACGGTATATATTTTTGGGATAATTTTATAATTAAGTTTTTTTTTCGTTGTCTCCATTCACCATTTACGAATACATAGTGATTTGGAATGTCAACGTATAAAAATTGTCTGGCCTGAGTGTCCTGACAATGTAATTGAAACCAAGCAGTAAGCGTTGTTGCTCTATGTTCACTTTGTGCTAAAGCATTTCTTTCATTGCCTGCAGTGAAGCAAACAAATTGAATTTGTGGCAAATGGACAGCTAATCAATACACAGCATGTGACCGATCATGCATTTCAAATTTGAGAAGACGCCATATTGCTTCTGGAGCACTTACATAGGCAGCATCTAAATAAGATGAAAGTTCGTCATGTAAAATGGGATTGTCTTTTTCATTTTGTGCACCTTGCACAACAACAGTTGCTGCATCATATCCTTTATATATATATTTATACACATGTTTGATGGATTTGATAGAAGTGCAAGCTTCCACATTGATATGTGCATTCTACTTCATCAGCAAATATGGATTGTATGGAACCACATATCTATTATCGACCTTTTGGCCACGGATAATAGCTGTTTGTCCTTCTCTTCTTTTATACAAAGGGTATCAATCACAATTAACACAAGTCTGCATTTGAAATTGTTTTGGAAACTCTTTTATGCATTTTTTATTTTCCATACATGGTGAATTTGGATTGTTCTCTCCACATGGACCATGTATCATTCTATGAGTTACAATCTCATAAAGTTTTGAATGTTTCTCTGGATGTGGCAGTTCCGCAGTAATTACTGAATCCACTCTGTCTGCCGTATTCAATTTATCTTTTGCTTGCAAGATTAAAAGTATGTGACTAGCCTCTTTTTTTCTTTTATTCAAAGGTATAAACAAAAGCCACACATTTTCCAAATAAGTCTGCTTTAGTTAAATCACAAATTAATTAATTGAGTTTTATTTTGAATACTCTTGCCACCAAATCTGGTCGGTCAGAAGTAGTTTGTCCAAGCAGTAAATTTTCTTTGTTCCCTGGCCATTGTGGATTACATGTAAATGTAATGAATAAATCTGGTTTGCCAAATTTAGTGACAATAGCCATGGCATCATTGTATCTTTCTTGCATATTGCAAGGAGATCCTTGGAAAGAGGATGGCAAAATCATTGCTCGTCCAGCAGGAATGTCTCTGTTTGCAGGCAATTCAGCGACATAATCCATCAATCCACAATATTGTTCTACTCGAAGCTTGTTTTGTTGAAATTTGACAAAATGTAGATTATTTGCTTCGACTTGTAGATAGGAATCAATAATCCATTGTTGTGTGAGTTTACCCCTACATAAAATAGGATTATAATGATCCCGGACAGCAGTTTGTGCCACTTTACATTTCAGCATGGAAATATTGTTTCTAACATGAACTTTACTATTGGGATAACTTTGCAACTGTAATTTTGGTTGCCATCCTGGCTCCCCATTTGGAAAAAAATGGCATATGTCATAGGATCCAAATTACTGCTTAAAATATTTATGTTTTTAAAAGGTTGTTCTTGATTGCGTGGATATATTCTAATATCCCACTCAAATGGTGGTTCCCCATCATCATTTTTAAATCTTTTGAGAAACATATTTACTCTTGGCATTGGCAATTGATGTCTTTGCGCATGTGCCAGTTGTTCTTTTTCAACCTCAGCTAATTTTTTGTATGCTTTATTATATGGGTTGTTGGCCATAATGTTATCAAGCTGTTCAAGACTATGGGTAAGCATTGTTTATTTTCAGGAAGCATCATTCGTTGTTCAACAGCTTCCATTGTATCAAAGACATATAACTGTGCAAACTTCCTTTGTTCTCCTGATTCTGGGTGTAAATGTGAAGTCCGGTGGTATATTTGTCCTTGGACTTTAAAACAGTAAGGACCATGTCCTGGGACATTTTCGGCTAATTTTGCACCCATTGAAGCAAATGAAATTGCACTGTTATAAGACCAAATGTTTTTCTTAAAATTGGTGTAATTTGGAAATGTAGGATCACTCATGATGCTTTTTAAATATTCTGGAAATGTGTGTGTTTCTGGAAGACTTACCTTTCTTTCTGACAGCAACTAATAAACTCTCCATCAGTTGGTTGCTCTTTCAGAAAATTATAGGCCCCACAAAACTGACAAACCACATTCATTAATCCACAATAATGAGTGTCTACTGTTAGTACTCTAAATAAAGGACTATCATGACCTTCCTCAATATAGATCTCAGTTGAGTTTTCTATATCTACATTGGTGTCATCTCTATCAACATTGGTGTCAGGAGGCAAAATAGGGTCATTAGAAAATGTTTTACAGAAAATTTTGTTTACTTTTTCTTTTCTTTGAATCTCCAACAGACTCATTTTGTGCTTTTTTAGCCATTTTTCTTTTATTTAAAAGTCTCTGTCGATCTTCGTCTGTGCATCTCTCCATCTCTGCTTCCTTTCCTTTGCTATTCTTCTT
Organism: Discoglossus pictus; assembly: GCA_027410445.1. Lineage (NCBI taxonomy): Eukaryota > Metazoa > Chordata > Amphibia > Anura > Alytidae > Discoglossus > Discoglossus pictus. The sequence goes on along the minus strand of CM050166.1, from coordinate 276,088,538 downwards.
TTATATTCTTTCTTATCTTCTGCACTGTCCACCATTGTAATCTGTTATTGGAAATAGAGTTGTAAGGATTGCATTAGTTTTATTATACACTAGCGACTTGCCCATCAAAAAATGACGGCAATATGATGCATATGTTTGTGAAGTTGTTTAGTTATTTAAATATATTTTTGACCCTTCTAAGTATTGTGATATGAACATGTATTTTTGTAAAATGTTGATGTAATGGTTTTTTAACATGAAATTTGTATCTGAATAATTGTTCACTTTAATATACATTGAATCCAGAGGAAAGTAAAAAGTAAAAAGCCTTGTTGAAACGTCCCGATTTTTAACATGAAGTTTAAAATATATGTAAGCAATAACTTTGAAAGTATATATTTTTAAACTTGAACTTTATTTTTTATGTAACTTTGGAAGTTGTCAAAACATTTGTATAATTTTGAACATTATAAACAGGAACATAGTGAATACATTTTGTAACGTAATTTTGTATTAAAAGTAATAACATTTGAATGTAAAAACAGTTGAACTTTAAATTAATCAGTATTAACATGCAATTTGTATCAGGATATTGTTAAGTTTAATATACATTGAATGTAGAGGAAGGCATACAGTAAAAAACTCTCCTTAAACCGTAATTAATGAAAGTAATTCCTTACTGACCACATAAACTGGCGATAAACATTAATGTAGGTAGTAATCTTAAGATAACAGACAATATTTACATTGTGACTTAAAAGGTGCTTGAGCTCTTAACATGAACTTTGTAATATGTTGAATGAAATAACTTGAAAATATTTTTTTTAAACTTGTAACATTAGAAACATTAACATAGTGACTTAACATTTTAACATAATTTTTCATAAAAATGCAAGGCAAGTATTTTGTGAGGCGAATTATCCATAAACATTACTTCCATTAATTATGACGGAATGAAACAACTAATTGTTATGTATTTTTTAATGCTTTTAAGAAATGTTTGCATGGCTTTAATTTGTATCCTGCAAAGTTATAGTACTTCATAGTAGACAATGTTTTTAGTAAACATTCGTCCATCTTCTAATAAATCACCTTGACTTTCATTGTTTTCAATGTAAACTTTAATAGCCTGTGGATTTTTGCACTGTGACAACGCAACGTACAATTGCCCATGTGCAAATACTGGTTCTTCCAAGAAAATACCCACAGATTTGAAAGTTTGACCTTGTGATTTATTAATGGTCATGGCAAATGCCATAATAATGGGAAATTGTCTTCTTTGAAGTATAAAAGGGAGACTACTTTCACTTGGTGCTAAATCTATTCTTGGTATGAAAACTCTCTCTCCTTTATGGGTACCAGTTAAAATTTCAGCATCTATAAAATGGTCCTTTAATTGTTGAACAATTAATCTTGTGCCATTGCATAGGCCTTTTTTTGGGTTCATATTTCGCAGTAACATGATAATTGCACCTTTCTTTAGCTGCAAAATATGTGGTGGCATTCCAGAAGGAGTTAGAGAGTTTATGAATTCAGTGGAAAAGTTAGCCTGACTTTCATTGTCATCAGCAAGTACAGAATCAGCACTGTGATAATTTCTTTGTGGTGCATTAATTTTTTTAAATATTTCATTATTGAGGATTAATGCATCTTTATTTTTACACGTCAGTATGACTTGGTTGGCAAGCTCGGAATATTCTTCATTATTTATGCTCCCTTCAAATATAGGCGATATAATATCTTGTTGACAAATCATATGAGGTGGGATCTCTACAGTGTCGTCAGGTAAATGTAGTATTTTTTCTGTTCTGCCTTCTCCAATTTTAATAAGCCAATCATTGAAATCAGTTTGGCCTTCTGATCTCATAGTTTGTTGCAGTTGAAGATGTGTAAATTGTTTCCATACTGTGCTTGACTTGATACAGGTTTCGATAATGTCAGTTTTATTTCCATGTACAACAACAGGTAATGTTTGTCTGAAATCGCCACCCAACAACATTACCTTTCCACCAAATGGAAAAATATTATCCATGACTTCACGAAGCAAACGGTCAATACATTGGAGGGCATAGCATGACATCATTGTGGCCTCATCTATTATAATTAATTTACATTTCTTTAATTTCTTTGCTTGTAAGGATGTCATGCGAATATCTGACACAGAATTTTCTAAAATAGGCACTGGCAGTTTAAATCTACTATGAACAGTTCTTCCACCTTCTAATAAAAGTGCAGCAATTCCAGTAGTGGCAAACGCCATTGCTATTTGTCCTTGTGCTCGTACTGAACTCATTAATAAATTGTACAAATAGGTTTTACCTGATCCGCCAGGTCCATCAAGATAGAAATAACGCTCTGTCACCATGTCATCATCTATTGCATTTTTAATGGCATGAAATGCTTGCAATTGTAGTGTATTTAAAGTTGCAAGTCTTTCTTGTGTTCTTTCTGCTTGTAGTTGAATGTCATAGTCTTCAAAGTTTATGTCATCTATAAGACCTGGATCAGGCAAATTAAAACTTGCACAACTTAATCCATGAGTTAAAAATACTTCTTGGATTTCCATTAACGCTTTTAAGTGTGCAATGGGTTCATTGTATCGTCGCATAAAGTCTTCAGCCATATTACTTTTAAAAGTCTCCCACAAAGCTAATGCATTTGTAGCATTTGAGAAGATACAAATAAAAGCAAATTGTTCTCTCATCTGTCGTGGCATTTGACATTGTGCTGCTTCTTCTAAACATCTTTCCCACTCTGTATCATCAGCGAGTAAGTTTCTATGTCTTGCAGCTAAATGGAAGGATTCATATACAATGTCATTAACAGTTCTTAATTGTTCAAAACTTTGTGCTGCTGGAACATTTAAAAGTAATATCCGTAAGCAAAAACGTTCAACATCTCTTGGACTGACTGTGTAAATTCGTGGAATTATTTTATTGCCTCTGGTTTTTCTTGGTCTCCATAATCCATTCACAAAAACATAGTGATATGGAATTTCAATATATAAGTATTCTGTTGCTTGAGCATCATTGGAATTTAATGCAAACCATGCAGTTAGTGTAGTGTGACGATCTTCACTTTGGGCCAATGCATTCATTTCATTTCCAGCATGGAAATAGACTAAATGTCGTTGTGGCAAATGTACTGCTAATCTATATACTGCATGTGATCTATCATGCATTTCAAATTTTAAAAGCCGCCACATAGCTTCTGGTGCACTTACATAGCGAGCATCTACATGAGATGCAAGTTCATCATGTACTAACTCACTACATTCAGGGTTGTCTGCACTTTTGACGACTACAGTAGCTGCATCATAGCCTTTGTAAATATATTTGTAGACATATTTAATGGATTTGATGGAAGTGCAGGCTTCTACGTTGATGTGGGCGTTGTACTTCATGAGTAAATGAGGATTGTAGGGTACTACATATCTATTGTCCACTTTTTTTCCACGAATAATGGCACTATCTCCTTCTCTTCTTTTATAAAGTGGATATCCATCACAATTTCCATATGTTTTGTCTCTAAAATCTTTAGGAAAATCTTTTGAACATTTATTATTTTCCATACATGGTGATTGTGGATTAAGGTCTCCACAGGGTCCATGAATCATGCGATGAGTAACAATCTCATATAGTCTACCATTTAGTTCTGGATCTGGTAGTTCAGCAACTATGACTGCATCCACTTTGTCCGAAGTATCTAATTTATCTTTCTCTTGAAGTATTATCAGAAGATGTGCATGTGGAAGGCCTCTTTTTTGAAATTCAATGGTATATACATAAGCAAGACATTTGCCAAATAACTGATTTATAGTGAAGTCACGTATTAATTCATTTAATTTGATCTTAAAAACTCTGGCTACTAAATCTGGTCGATCAGAAGCAGTTTGTCCAAGAAGTAGATTTTGTGTAATTTCTGGCCATTGTGGATTACATGTAAATGTCATAAATAAATCGGGTTTTCCAAATTTGGTGACAATAGCCATAGCATCATTGTATCTTTCTCTCATATTTCGAGGAGATCCTTGAAAGGAAGATGGTAAAATGATGGCTTTGCCAGCTGTCATGTCTCTGCTTGTAGCCACGTCAGCAACATAGTCCATGAGTCCACAATATTGTTCTACACGTAGTTTATCTTGTTGATATTTGATAAAGTTTAAATTATTTGCCTCAACTTGCAAATATGAATCAATAATCCATTGTTGTGTTAGTTTTCCACCACATAAAATCGGATTAAATTCATGTCTAATGGCAATTTGAGCTACTTTAAATTCAAGCATAGAAACATTATTTCGGATTCTGGCTTTAGCATTTGGGTAACTGGGAAGGGTTAATTATGGTTGCCAACCTGGTTCTCCATGTGGGAAAAAAATGGGATATGTCATTGGATCTAAATTTGGACTTAAGATATTAATATTAATAAATGGTTGCTCCTCATTTCTGGGATATATTCTAATGTCTCTTTGAAATGGTGGTTCTCCTTCATCATTCTGAAACACCATTGCAACCTCATTTGATGTTGGCAAGTTATAACGACGTTTATCAGTATGTCTGTCTCTTTTAAGCACCATATTAACCTTTGGCATGGGTAATTGATGTCTTTGTGCATGAAGTTGTTGTTCATTTTCTACTTCTGCCAATTTTTTGTAAGCTTTACTGTAGGGATTGTTGTCCATAATGTTATTTAGCTCTATGAAAACACTGGGTAAGCATTTTTTATTTTCTTCCATCTGCATACGTTGGTCAACAGCTTCCATTGTATCTAGGACATATAGTTGAGCGAATTTTCTTTGCTCTCCTTCCTCTGGATGTAAATGTGAAGTACGATGATAAATCTGTCCTTGGACTTTAAAACAGTAAGGACCATGTCCTGGTACATTAGCAGCTAATGTTGCCCCCATAGATGCAAAGGATATGGCACTATTGTAGGATCTTATGTTTGTCTTAAAATTTTTGTAGTTTGGAAAAGTAGGTTCAGTCATAATATTTTGTAAATAAATTGGAAATTCTTTCCTTTCTGGAAGTTTGAACTTGCCTTTTTGACAACAACTAATAAATTGTCCATCTCTGGGTCTCTCCTGTTTAAAATAATAAGCCTCACAAAACTGACATTGAGTAGTCATGTCCCCACAACTATGAACCTCTACTGCTAAAGACTTCAGTAAAGGACAATTTGCAAAGCATATAGGAGTTTGACTTGCATATTCATCAGGTGAAAAGTCATGGAATGTTTGAACAACAGGTTCTAAATGCTTAGTTTTTTTCGTGGCTTTTCTTGGTATATGTTGTCCTTGTTTTGTTGAAATGTCCTGTAAGGTTTCAGTAACAGGTTGTAAATGTTTTATTTTTGTACTTGCTTTTTTTGGTCTGTCTTTAATTGTATCTTGTAAAGTGTCATCTGATGTTTGAGGAATAGGTTGTAAATGCTTTATTTGCTTTGTAGTTTTTTTTGGCGTATCTTTCATTTTTGCAGCTGATAGTCTTTTGCTTGCAAGTCTTTTGCGTTCTTTTTCTCGTCTAATTTCTTTCTCCTCTGGTGTCTTTCTCTAGTTTGACGTCTTTTCTTCTCTTGTTTGCTCTCGTTATCAGACATATTAATCTGTAAAGGCCAAAAAAGAAATGTAATTGGGTATATTGAAGTTTGTAATTACTGTTAAAGATTATTGTGCACAATAGAGAAATAAAAGGTAAATCATTAATGTATCAGTTATATTTTGTTGAAAGTTATAATTCCTGGCCTCATTTAATAACAATTTGGCCAATTGAGTACTGCTGTAAATAAGCAGTTAACATATTTTTTTGAAATAATTTTTTACTTATTGAAAACCTTGTTTGTGGATAGATGTTTACCACTGAAAAACTTCTTTGCAAAAAAAAACATTGATGTTCCTTTTGAGCAATGTAATGCATAGTGCCAATTTAAATAGAATAAGGGACATAGTCATTAATTTTTTTTTTTTTTTTTGACACGGATGCAGTTGAAACATGTTTCTTTCGTTTTCTCCTTTTGTACTTATTATACTGTACCTTGGTTTAAGTGTGATTTAAATTGGAATGTTTGTTGGTCCTTGGTTGAAAATCTTTGTCCAATGGTCTGGTCCTCTGTTGTAAGTCCCCGTCCGATGGTGTGGTCCTCTGTGTAAAATCCTGGTCCTATGGTCTGGTCCTCTGTTGAAAGTCGTGGTCCAATGGTGTGGTCCTCTGGCGATAGCCCTCGTCCGATGGTGTGGTCCTCTGGCATAGCCCTCGTCCGATGCTGTGGTCCTCTGGCGGTAGCCCTCGTCCGATGTTGTGGTCCTCTGGCGATAGCCCTCGTCCGATGTTGTTGTCCTTTGTTGAAAGTCCTCGTCCGATGGTGTGGTCCTGTGTTGAAAGTCCTCGTCCGCTGGTATGGTCCTGTGTTGAAAGTCCTCGTCCGATGGTCTGGTCCTGTGCTGAAAGTCCTCGTCCGATTGTCTTCACGCAGTATCTGTTGTAACATAAAATTGAAAATGTTGTTTGAGTGAAATGTCTTTTAATTTCAAACAAAATGTCTTAATTTTGGTGTATTGTATCTGTTCTGGTTATTTTTTTCTATGTGTTTGTCTAACTTTATCTACAATCCTGATTTGTTTGCACGACTTTTGTTATTCTTACTTAAGCTTCTTAGTAAGGCTTGTAGGTTGTAATATATTAAAGAAGAATATTAATTTAGTTTGCTATGTGTTTTTTTGTACAATCCTGTTTTGTGCACACCACTTGTGGTATACTTATTTAAGGTTAATTGTAATGTTTCTAGGTTGTTAAACATTAAAGAAGAATCTTAATTTAGTTTCCTATGTGTTTGTGTGAGTTTAAGTACAATCCTGTTTTGTGCATACCACTTCTGGTCTACTTATTTAGCCTTGTTTGTAAGGCTTATAGGTTGTTAAACATTAACTAAGAATATGAATTTAGTTTGCTATTTGTTTGTGTGAGTTTGTTACCATCCTGTTTTGTGCGCACCACTTGTGGTATACTTATTTAGCCTTTATGGGGATGGTTATATTTTTTTAAACATGAAATAAGAATATTAATGTACTTTGCTATGTGTTTGTGTGAGTTTGTTACCATCCTGTTTTGTGCGCACCACTTGTACTAAAGTTATTTAGTCTTCATTGTACTTGTTATAGGTTGTTAAATATTAGAGAAGAATGTTAATGTAGTTTCCTATGTGTTTGTGTGAGTTTTTGTACAATCCTTTTAGGTGCGCACCAATGTTATTATTGTTATTTAGGCTTCTTTGTAAGGCTTATAGGTTGTTAAGCATTGAATAAGAAAGTAAATTTAGTTTACTATGTGCCTCATTCAATTTCAATTTTGCCAATTGAATAGTGCTCTAAATAAGCACATAGCATTATTTTTTTAAAGAAGTTTTTAGTTACTAAAAACCTTGCTTTTGGATAGATGTTTACTAACTAAAAACTTCTTTAAAATAATATGTTATGTGCTTATTTAGAGCCCAATTCAATTGGCCAAACTGGAATTGAATGAGGGCCTATGTGTTTGTGTGAGTTTGTTATAATCCTGTTTTGTGTGTACCACTTTGTGTGTACCATATGTTGCATACTTTGGCCCTTATTCAATTGCATTTTGGCCAATTAAATAGGACTCTAAGGCCCTCATTAAATTGCAATGTTGCCAATTGAATCAGGGTGTAAATAAGCACATCACATATATTTTTTAAAGAAGTTTTTAGTTATTAAGCATCTATCCAAAAGCACGGTTTTCACAAACTAAAAACTTGTTGAAAAAATATATATTATGCTTATTTAGAGCCGTATTCAATTAGCAAAATCGCAATTGAATGAGGGCCTAAAAGTGCTTATTTATAGTTATATTCAATTTGCCAAAATATCAATTGAATGAGGGCCTTTGGTTGCTGCATTTGTTATATTGTCGGGGCCTCATTCAATTGCGTTTTGGGCAATCGAATAGGGCTCAATATGACCACCGAGCATTTTTTTTTACAGAAGTTTTTAGTTAGTGAACTTGTATCTAAAAGCAAGGTCTTCACTAACTAAAAAGTTCATTAAAAAAATATCCTCTGTGCTTATATAGAGCCCTATTGAAATGGGCAAATCACATTTAAATGAGGCCCTCGGCCATTAAAGATATATAGGTCCTCATTCAATTGCAATTTTGCCAATTGAAGAGGGCTCTATATAAGCACATTACATATTTTTTGACCAAAGTTTTTAGTTAGTGAAGACCTTGATTTTGTATCGAAGTTCATTAACTAAAAATTTCTGTATAAAAAATATGTTATGTGCTTATATAGAGCCCTATTGAATTGGCCAACTCACAATTGAATGAGGCTCATGGTTCGTTTCTTTGTTATACTTAATACTTTACCTTGATTGAAGTGTCGAATGACAGAGGGTCCCCTCCTGCCAATCTTAATCCGCCGGTCTTCTTGTAGTGTCTGTTTGAAAAAGAAAGTGAAATAGTTAATTGTATATTTTTTATTTTTTATTTATTTTATTTTTATATCTTACCTGTTCTTCTTTGTTAGTGTATGGTGTTGTTTAAAAGGGATTGTGCTTCACAATGCACGGTGCAAATTGTTGAGTGACGCTGTTGATGCAGAGTCTGTTTGAATATTAAAAGAAGTAGAAAGATTGAGTTTTCGGTAATATATTGAATTGCAGTAAATTAATGTCATGTAAATATACTTCTGTAATTATTTTCAATTAACATTATTTTTTGGGGGGGGCTACACACATATGTCACATACATGAAGCACATTTCCAGAGTTCAATGTAATTTTTTTGTGTGCGTGTGACATATCACTATACATGAATCATATTTTAATTGTTAAAGAACCTTATTTTTTGTTTTTTCCAACACACATAAATGTGTGTGTGAGATGTAACTATAGATGATACATATATGTGCGTGTCACATATTAGTATACATGACTCATATTTTAATATTACAATGTTTATTTTCTAATGTCATTTAAATGTAGTTCTTTAATTATTTTGTTTTAAGATCATTTTGTTGGAGGGGCAATACACATAAATGTGCGTGTCACATGTCGGTATACATAAACCTCTTTTTCATATTGAAATTATTTTGTTATTTTTTTTGTTAAATTAACCTATTTTTTTTTGTGTGCCTACACACATAAATATGTGTGTGACATGTGACTACATAAATCACATTTTTCTAGTTCATATTTTTTGGTTTTGTCCTGTCTTGATAATAAAATGTAATATATTATAACTTACCTCTCAGTTGTAATTTGCACAGTGTAAAGTAGTAAATTATGAAAGAATTGTCTTCTCAAGTAAAAGCAGCAGTTATCTATGAAGTCACTCTGTTCATCACCTGAGGAGAAATTTATTTTTTTGTGTAAAATAGGCAGTATTTATAAAGTTGTAGAAAATTCTGGAAAGTTAGACCGTTAGAACGCAATACGCATGCGCTATTTGCGTTCCAGCTTACAATTTGCGTTCCATCCGCCATTTTGTGCGTAGTAGTGGTCAAAATGGTGTTTAATAAGATTGTGATACGTTCCGCATAGTATGTGTTTCATTATTGCGAGTAAGTGTAGTATAGTTACGTCTTAAGCCTCGTTTTCGTTTTGTTCGTCGGCCATTTTTTCTCTCGCTTAGCAATTGTATTAGTGTCTAAAGTGTTTTATTTTTATTTAAATGAAGGTGTAACTTGTTTTTTTGAGGTGCTGGATGGTTCCTCTTGCTGTAGTTAAGCTTTTTATGTGTGTGTTGTGTGTATTTATTGTGTTTTAAATGTTTGTATGTCGGCGTGTTGATGTTTTAGTTTTGTTCGTCGGCCATTTTTTGTGTCGCTTAGGAAATTGTTTACTGTCTAAACTGTTTTATTTCGAGTAAAATGAAGGTTAAATTTTTAAGGTCCTGGGTGCTCCCTCTTGGTGTAGGTAAGGTTTTTATGTATGTGCTGTGTGTATGTATTGTGTTTAAAATTTTGTAATGTTTGCGAGTAGCGTCCGAGTGTTGCGAGGCCGTAATGTGTGTGAACGTGTGTCGTATGTTGTTTGCTAGTGTCGTAATGTGTGTGTGTCGTGCTCTTTGGGTTTCGACGTGAACTTTGCGAGGGTCGCAGTTGCTGGCATGGAGCGCCTTCGGCGCTCCATGCCAGCAACTGAGACCCTTGCCCAGTGCCCTCGCTTCGCGAGGGCCTTGGCTCGCTGCACGAGCCAAGGCCCTCGCTACGCGAGGCCCGCGGCTCGCTGCGAGCCCGCAGCGTTAGCAACAACTCGCACGCTCACAACTATATATGTGATATTTTTTTAACCTGTCATATATTTAAAAAAAATGTAATGGTAATCTGTCTTTGTCTGTCTCTCTGGGTGTCTGTCTCTCTGGATGTCTGTGTCTCTGGGTGTCTGTGTCTCAAAGTATCTGTGTCTCTGGGTGTCTGTGTCTCTGGGTGTCTGGCTGTGTCTGGCTGTGTGTGTCTGTGTGTGTCTGGCTGTGTCTGTGTCTGGCTGTGTGAGTGTCTGGTTGTGTCTGGCTGTATCTGTGTCTGTCTGTGTGTGTCTGTGTGTGTCTGTCTGTGTGTGTCTGGCTGTGTCTGGCTGTGTGTGTGTCTGTGTGTGTGTGTATGCCTGTCTGTGTGTGTCTCTCTGTGTCTGTCTCTGTCTGTGTGTCTGTCTCTGTCTGTTTGTCTGTCTGTCTCTCTGTCTGTCTGTCTCTCTGTCTGTCTGTCTCTCTCTGTCTGTCTCTCTCTGTCTGTCTCTCTCTGTCGTCTCTCTCTGTCGTCTCTCTCTGTCATCTCTGTCTCTCTGTGTCTGTCTCTGTCTGTGTGTCTGTCTCTGTCTGTCTGTCTCTCTGTGTGTCTGTCTCTCTCTCTGTCTGTCTCTGTCTGTCTCTCTCTGTCGTCTCTCTCTGTCATCTCTGTCTCTCTGTGTCTGTCTCTGTCTGTGTGTCTGTCTCTATCATGAATGCAAAATCATAAACAGGTAATCATGTGTTCCTAAAGAAGAGCTACGCAAAAGAGCTATTAGCAAACTATAGATTGACATGAATAAATATCTGAAGTGTAATTCTCATTCATGTAAAGATAAATGTGTTTTCATATATGTATTTTTTAATGAATGACAACCTGTGAATAATGTTGAGGAAAAAACAGTTAGAGACTTATTAAATTGCGTTTTAACGAATTGAATAGTGCTCTATATAACCACATAACATATTTTGGTTATGTAAGTTTGTAGTTAGTTATCTTCTATACAAAAGCAAGGTCTTCAGTTAGTAAGTAGTTGTGTTCCAAAATATGCTGTGGTTATATCGAGCTCTATTTCATAGGGCAACTTGCAATGTAATAAGGGTGTTAATTCTGTTTTTATAAATAATGTCATCAAGAATGATACCTGTCAATTAGATGCGATATCAACTGAAATACTGCAGACGTCACTTTGTGTGTTCAGGGAGGTGCAGAGATGATGGATCTGTAAAATGACATATAAAGATTTTGTAAATATGCATTTTAATTAACATACATTAGCATAAATGCATTTTAAAATGTTAAAAAGTGACCTAATATAATACATGAAAATAAATATTTAACTGCTTCTAAGGTCCTATCAATGACAATGACAATGAGCAGTAACATAATGAGGAATTAATGAATGCAAGAATACACATGAATAAAATAATGTAAAAGTGTTATGACTGCAAAATCTCAACCTGTAAACATGTTTTCGTAAAGAAGAAGAAATAGAAATAGCTATGAGCAAAGTATAGATTGTTGTGAAAGGCTTTTTTTTTTTGGTACTACATAAATTAATGAATAAATGAAGATATAATGCCTAATTAATCAATAAATCAAGATATGATGTTAAAGTGTAATTATTTCAAACATCAATAGCTAAGTATATAGGTGTTCCTTATTTTTTTCTTGTAATTATTATTTTTTTTTAAAATAAATTACTTAAATTAAGCAATATCTGTGATCCATGGGCTCTAAAGATACTTAATCCTATATTTGTAAAGAATGTCATCACAAAATCATATACCTGTGAAGTAGATGTTCTATAATTTAAAATGCTGCAGAGGCGACTCCTGTGTTCAGGCAGGTGGAGACATGAGAAATCTGTGAAAAGATGTAAAAATCATATTTAATTTTTGGTTTGAATGAATGTATTAAATAACATTGCTCAATGCAAATCAATACTTAATGCTATATTTGTAAAGAATGTCATCACAAAATCATATACCTGTGAATTTAATGTTCTATAATGTTAATTCCTGCAGAGGCGACTCCTGTGTTGAGGCAGGTGGAGACGTGAGAAATCTGTCAAAAGATGTAAAAATCATATTTAATTTTTTGCTTGAATGAATGTATGAATCATTGAAAGTACTTGTTGTCCTTGTCATACATGCATCTACTAAAATAAATTTAAATATTGAAAAATGTTTTACCTGTGAAGGTGATCTGATTGCAGATCAAATTCTGCAAATGCCCCTGTGTGTAGTCAGGTGCCCAGATGATCAAACTGTGAAATAAAATAAAAAGCATTGTTAATGTTTGTATGATTTTAATTGGCATAGATGCAAAATATAAGTAAATGCACTATAAAATGTAAGAAAGTGATGTAAATATTTAAGCGGTTTGAAGATCCTATTCCTTTGAGACAATGAGCAGCAACAGATAAATATGATTACACAATAAAATCTACCTATTTTGTGATGCATTTTAGCACATTTAATTTAGCAATCTTTAAAACAAATGACTAATTAAATAATTAATCGTGAACATTAATAATTAAGCATCGACACATGAAAACAATTGCATTAATAATGAAGGCTGAAAACATAAATATAACAGCAATGTAATAATTAAGCAGCAACACTGAAATGTATGTGTAGTGCAAAACGTACATATGTGTTCATGCATTTTCTCCAAAAATGTGTTCTATGAATGATCAATGAAGTAATTGATGAAAATTAATAGTTGAGCAGCAACCACGAAATGTAAGTCCATTGTGAAATATACATCTTTTTTTATTTATTTTTTACAAAATTTGTTATTATGACTAATTAATAATTAATTAATGAACATTATTAATCTTAATGATTAATAAAGTAATAAATGAACATTAATATTTGAGCATCAACCCCAAAATGTAAGTCCAGTGATAAATATACATATTTTATAATAATTTTGTTATGAACTTTCTTATTATTAATAATTAATGAATGAATGAATGGACATTAGTAATTAATCAATTACTAAGTATATTATAAAGAGTTAATCAATAATGTAATCATAAAGTAAAGGTAGTGACAATTGTATACATTTTTTAAAATACTTAATAATTAATAAATTAATGTCCATTAAAAATTAATTAATCAATTAATAAACATATTTGAAATGGTTAATGATTAATATTGTGCTAAAGTACAGGTATTGCAAAATGTAGTAATGTAATTTTTTTATTAATATTTTTTTAAAATTAATATATAATTAATTAATTAATATATTTTACCTATTTATAATAAATATCCAGCAATCAATATCCTGAAGAGCTAACAATCTCTTTGGATTTTCCGACAGCAGAAAATGTCCAGTCAGACTGTCTTCACCTGAGGAGAAAGTGTCAGCAGTGTAGCAGGTGTGCCCTATATACAGGCTGCGTGCGCGAGCCAGAACCGTTAGTTTAAGCGTTAAACTCGCCATTTCAGATGCGTTATTGTGTAGATTGTCGTAAAATGGCGGCGATATTGTATGTGTCAGAAGGATTTTCCATCTTTAGTAACAGTCAGTTGTAGTACCTCATACTTGCCTTGTCAAACTGCTACGTGTCCGGCTATGTTTTGGGCGCTTCACGGTCGTGTAGCCTTGTTTTCATTTTTTTCGGCGACCATTTTTTTTGCTGCTTAGCCGATTTTCGAGTGGCGAAAATCATCTAAATAGAGTTAAATTCACGTTCCAGCTCACTGACAGACGTCCTGGCTGTTGCCCCATGCTCTGTGTGATGTGTTTTTATTTTTTTCGGTTGAATTTAGTGTGTTTTTACTGGTTTTTGGTTTGTGTGTCTCGGCCATTAAGTTTGTTTTTTTACGACTCGTATTTTCTTTTTTCTAAATGTTCCGACTCGTATTTGGAGTCGTAATTTTTTTTTTTAAAGTCCCGCGGCCGTCATGTTTCATCGACTAAGTGCTGCGAGTTTTGTCCGGTGGGGCGTGGTGCTGTAGGAGTACGTGCTGCGAGTTAAGCTTTGTGTGTGGGAGTTTTGTGGGTTTGTTTGAAGCGCCGTAGGAGTAAATAGCTGCGAGTTAAGGTGTGTGTGGGAGTTTTGTATGGTGTTTTAAGGCGCTGTAGGGAAAGTGCTGGGAGTTAACAATGTGGGATTCTGTTGTTAGTGTTTTAATGCGGCGTAGGACAAAGTGCTGTGAGTTAAGGATTATCCAGGTTGTGTTGTTCCAAAGTCATGCACCTTAAAGCCTCCACCTTCCGCAAATGCGGCCCCTCGCTTTGCCAGGACCAAACTGCGTCCCTCGCTTTTTGAGGGACGCAGTTCTTGCGAGCTCGCTTTGCGAGCTCGCAAAGCGTGGCGACGATTCGTAGTTTGACAACTATTATATGTGATTAATTCACTGTACTCAAATTGTTTTGCCATTTTACATTGTACTTATATATCTGTCTTCACCATGACCGACAAAGGTGATGGTTGCAAAGCCGGACAATTGAAGTACACAAAGGGATAAGCCCACAATGAGCGCCGAAGTCGCTCATTGCGAACCCTGCAATGAGCACCAAAGGCGCTCTGCACGGGGCTCACAATGAGCCCCAAAGGTCCACAGAGGAGCAAAAGCCTTACATTGTGTGCCAAACAGCATTGCCATGACTTAAAATGTTATTGCCCCGTCATTTTTGACGGGCAAGTCGCTAGTTTACAAATATTGTAGAAAGAAACATGTAGATTGCATATTTTCATATTATTATATCACTATGGTTACTGAAGGTGTGAGTAACTGATAAATGAACATCTGTCAGTGCTAAGATCACGCATAAATTAGTGCATTAACAAGCAAATATAATACTCATTTACCTATGTATAGTCAAAGCATACTAATTCTAATTGAATATGAATTGTAGCATATACAATGTACTGTTGGTGCAAAACTAAATTGGTGTTCTGCTCTTTTAGGTCAAATCAGAGTAGTCCTCCAAAAATGCTTTGTTTCCATTTCTTACCCTCTATGTTTTTATGTGTATATTAGACACCTTCAGAGTTCAGCTCATCTGGGGGTCTGTTCTGGCAGAATGGCACATTTAGGAGACCACTGGGATACTGAGCGGCACCACTCTCAAACATCAACCTTTTCATTGTGTGCATACCAGGATAGAAAACCACTTTAGCTAAAATTTTATCCAGGCAGTTTGAAACTGAATAGAGCTTTTCACAATAGGAAACTATAACCCATATGAAAGAACTGTAAACAAATCAGTACCAAACATTTAACATACCATCACTTTACAAGGATACACCTTTATATTATCCTCTGGGCACTCTATGGGCCTCATTCTATTACCGGCCGTAAATCGGCCGTAAGGCTGCGATTCCTTGTGGGGGTTCAGTTAACTCGCGATTCAATTATACGGCCCGCAAGGATCTCCCATTACGGCCGGCCGCATATCTTGGAACCGGCCGTAAGCTCTGAAATATAAAAACGCAAAAATAAATTCAAGCCTGCACTGTACAGCTCTGTAAATGCTAGGGATCATTTTGGTTGAGATGAGGATTAAAAGTAACCCACTCTCAAGCTTGCACATCAGCCCAAACCCGAGTTCAAATTAACTGTTTATTTTCCGGCTGTGGCGTGGGCGGGTCTGAGGTGCTCCAAGCACTCTGGACTTTTTACATGGATATTTTACGTATATTAAAAAAATATTATTTTACGGATTTGAGTATAGGGGAATTATGTGCTATTTTTTCTAACACCGAATATCACTTTATAGACTCCGCAAAGTGCAGGATGGCTTTATTTGAGCTATTTTATGTGCTTAATTGGTGCTAGCGGGACCTGTTTGATGCAAGTAAGCTGCGGCTCGTTTTTAGCCTTGCAGACAGGGTTCCTGGAGCAATTGAATTGCAAATAGGAATTTCTTACGGCCGATTTCCTTGCGGCCGTTTTAGATCAAAGGATTTCCTCCGGCGCGAGCAGCCGCAAGAGATAGCAAGGCACCGGCAGCAAGCCTGCCGGAATCCCCGGCCGGAGGGGAATAGAATAGCCGGAAAGCTTGCGGACGGTCTTTGCGGCCCCGCAGCGGCTGCGGCCGATAATTGAATGAGGCCCTATGTGCCTTCATAATTCACCTTGATCTTCTCAAATAGGCCCACTCCTCTCTTATATCTAAAATGTGGTTGCGTTTGCTCACAGAGTCCTCCATACTTGGACCCCCATTCAATTCCAAGCTTGTACTTACCTTCATACAGGCTGCATGTCTGCGGGTTTGTTACAATTCCGGCTGTATTCAATTGACTCAATTACAGTGCTAAAGCCTA
The DNA here is from genome assembly GCA_027410445.1 of Discoglossus pictus. Lineage (NCBI taxonomy): Eukaryota > Metazoa > Chordata > Amphibia > Anura > Alytidae > Discoglossus > Discoglossus pictus. The sequence goes on along the minus strand of CM050166.1, from coordinate 276,072,035 downwards.
AAACCATAAACCATGAACCCGTACGTAGCAATTCAGGGCATGATCATGATAAATTAAGCAAGACTGTGAGTTTCAATTTAGACAGAGCCTAAATGAGACTGTCATCATGACGCCAGTAAAACAAGGAAATTAAACTACAAACGAATAGAGTTTAGAAGTCCGATCTGCAAATGGACTCGCAATCCAGAAATGTAGAAATCCATAAAAATCAATAAATCAACTGGTCTAATCCATGTGGGTGGCCTGATATGTATTAACTCATTGATTCCTGGGATCAATATAACACAGAAATAAAATGTAAAAAATAAAAAAATGCATTGCAGATTTGCGAACTTGAGACTGTTGTGCAAATAAATCTAATGCCTTTTATCACTTTCCCAGTATTTAAAAGCACAGTAGTGTGTTTATATTTGCTTTTACAGTGTTATGAACAGGTGTTTAACCCACCCTTCCTAGTACTCGTAGAATTTTTTTATGCATTTGCCATTTACTGGTTTGAAGGAAATTACGGGCTTGTTGTATTGTTGTAATTGAATATGGATTAGCACTGGAAACATTTACAGGCTTAAAACATCAATAGAGTTGATAGAATGTAGCGTTTTTTTATAACCACAGTGATTTTGAGCCTGTAACTCTGAAATGGATTGCGAGTAGCAAAAATTTAGCCAATTGAATCAGCAACTTTTACAGGCTTCATTACGAGCTCCAGTAATTTTAATGTGGCCAATTGACACTCCAAAATGCATATCCTCATTATCTATACCTCTTTTAACAATTAATCCATCTCTATCTCTTTCCTTAGTTATTTTTCCATTTTTGTTACACATGAAACAAAAAGCTATAATACAGTGTGACTTTTTAAGAAATTGGGGTCCATATTTGCAGCACTTCAAATCAAATAGGTTGCCCATCATTGCTTTAGCTTATTATAATCATACACATTTCTCAGAAATGGCTTGTGACTAGTGATGTTGCGAACCTAAAATTTTCGGTTCGCGAACCGCGAACGCGATCCTCCGAATATGTTCGCGAACCGGTGAACATCGGCGAACCGCCATAGACTTCAATGGGCAGGCAAATTTTAAAACCCACAGGGAGTCTTTCTGGCCACAATAGTGATGGGAAAGTTGTTTCAAGGGGTCTAACAACTGGACTGTGGCATGCCGGAGGGGGATCCATGGCAAAACTCCCACGGAAAATTACATAGTTGATACAGAGTCTGGTTTTAAGCCATAAAGGGCATAAATTACCTAACATTCCTAAATTGTTTGGAATAACGTGCTTTAAAACATCAGGTATGATGTTGTATAGATCAGGTAGTGTAAGGGTTACACCTTACATGACTGGGGGTCTATAGGTGACATTAGTACTGACCTTTATCTGACTGGGTGTCTATAGAGTGACATTAGTACTGACCTTTATATGACTGGGGGTCTATAGGTGACATTAGTACTGACCTTTATCTGACTGGGTGTCTATAGAGGGACATTAGTAATGACCTTTATCTGACTGGGGGTCTATAGAGGGACATTAGTACTGACCTTTATCTGACTGGGTGTCTATAGAGGGACATTAGTACTGACCTTTATCTGACTGGGTGTCTATAGAGGGACATTAGTACTGACCTTTATCTGACTGGGTGTCTATAGAGGGACATTAGTAATGACCTTTATCTGACTGGGTGTCTATAGGTGATATTAGTACTGACCTTTATCTGACTGGGTGTCTATAGAGGGACATTAGTACTGACCTTGAGCTAACTGGGTGTCTATAGAGGGACGTTAGTAATGACCTTTATATGACTGGGGGTCTATAGGTGACATTAGTACTGACCTTTATATGACTGGGGGTCTATAGGTGACATTAGTACTGACCTTTATCTGACTGGGGGTCTATAGAGGGACATTAGTACTGACCTTTATCTGTCTGGGGGTCTATAGGTGACCTCCTGCTGCAGTATTATTACTCCCAGTACTCCCAGGCTTGCTACTATTAGATATAATAACTTCAGTTTCGTTTCCTTATCTGTTGGTAACATCAAAATATGATTATTAAATATTTCATATTTGTTTTTTTTTTTCTCCCAAAGTGAACCCCTTTGTGTGTGTCCCACAGATGTGGCGTTTCCGCTCTGCGTATGTTGGATTTGCACCGCTCAAAAAGTATGAAAAGAGATCCCCCCCCTTGAAGCCCATTAATGACATCATCAGTAAATTGTATGTAACAGATTCCAGTGTTTAGGGTTTATGACCCAATACTGCGATCATATCACTTATGACAAAAATCCGTATTTGTCGTATTATTCAGACGCGCGTGCATCTTTGTGTTACATTTCCTAATACTTTTATTATCTTGATCTTTATATATTTACTAGCGACTTGCCCATCAAAAAATGGCGGCAATAAGATTGTAAGGCAGGTAATGGTTTGGACGAGACATTCATTTTGTTGGCGGTCGGAGATCCTTCGGCGCTCATTGCGAGGCTGTTGGTTGTATTTTTTTTTCTGATAGGCGCTTTTGCTGTTATTCTTTGGTCGGCTGTGATGTGTTTTTTGCGCTTATTGCAAGGCTTTGTATGCTATGAGCAGCGTTGGCGCTCGTTGTGAGGCGCACAGTGAATGGCTTTTATGTTTAATGTGATAATGTTTTTTTTGTGTATATGTATTTTTGTATGCTAATGAAATAATTACTAAATGAATATACTTTACCTATTTGTAAGTAATATATGCAGGAAGCATTGTGCTGAAGAGCTGACAATCTGTTTTCATGTTCCTGCAGAATACAATGTAGGTTTTCAGTGCTGTGGAGCTGCTGTGTAAGTGTCAGCAATGTGTGCAGTGTGTAGTGTAAATAGGCTGCGTGCGCGAGGGGAAGCCGTTAGGGTAGCTGGGTACTTCAGCATTATGTAAGTTAGTGTTGTAAAATGGCGGGGAATGTGTATGTGGTACACGGGTGTGGATGATTTAGCGTCCTTGTTAATAGTGTATCTTTACCTCGTACGGCTTTTTAGGAAAATCCGTATGTGTTTTGCGTGTTTAGGGTCCTGTAGCCTCGTTTTCTTTTTTTCAAGGGCCATTTTTTCTCTCACTTAGGTGATTTTCGGGTGTCTAAACTCATGAATTTGGACTTAAATGGAGGTGTAACTTCACTTGCAGAGGTCCTCGGTGCCCGCCTTGCTGTGGGTAAGCTTTTTATGTGTTTGTTGTGTGTATTTATTGTGTTTTTAATGTTTTTAAGTGCGTGCGGTTCGGGCGTTAAGGTCGTATTTTTGTGAGCTCGTAATGTTTTTTTTTCTAAGTCCCGTATTTTTGGATGGTAAGTCCGTAAATTTGATGGTGTAAGTCCCGCCTGCGGCTCATTGCAGCCGACGTGGGAGCCTTCGGTGCTCTTTGCCAGCAACTCTGGCCCTCGCTTCGCAAGCCCGCAGCGTTAGCAACAACCCGCCTGCTCACAACTATATATGTGATATCTGTAACGTCTTCCCCAGTTGGCACTTGTAAATCGGCTAAGCGTAAAAAAAAATGGCGGCCGGAAAAAATGAAAACGAGGCTACACGACCCCAAACCGCGCAAAACATCGCCAGCCATGTACGACTTTTACCTAGGAACAGATGAGGTACAAAATACACTATTATAAATAATGAAAACTGCTGGCGAGCCGCGTAACACATACACAATCGCCGCCATTTTACAACACTAAATTGCAACTAATAACATTACAAATCTAAAATGGCGCGTTACACGACTATATCAGCGGTTTCCCCTCGTGCACTGCGCACATTGCTGACACTTACACCTCGGGTCACCAACAGTCCAAATGTACACTGTAAGCTGCAGGAAAATCAAAACTGATTGTTAGCTCTTCGGGTTATTGACCACTGGATATATTAATTACAAATAGGTAAAGTATTTTAGTAATTAATTAATTAATTAATATTAAAAAAAATATATATAAAAAAAATACGCTTAATAGCATATTTTACACTGCGGTTACTTTACATACATTAACGCTTTGCACTTCCTAATACATTTGTTCATTCACAATAGTTATTATCGTGCATTCATTTAATAAGTATTAATTAGTAATGGAAAATAAAAATGTAGACTTTACACTACACTAAAATGTTTTACTTTTTACTCTGCAGTTATATATCTGGATTACTGCTCATTGGCTGCCAGCGATAGCACTCTCAAAGCAGTTACAAATCTAAATTACTTTATTATGCTCTGAGACCTGAATACATTTTTTTATTTACACTGCACAAATTTTTTTATATATTTAACACTGTACTTATATATCTGTCTTTGCGATGAGCGCCGAAGATTGATCGTTGCAAAGCACGAAACATGAAGGACACGAGGGAAGAGACTCACAATGAGCGCCGAAGGTCCTCAGAGTTCAAAAAGCATCACATTGTGTGGCAAACAGCATTGCCATGGCTTCAAACTTTATTGCCCCATCATTTGTGCCAGGCAAGTCGCTAGTGATATAATATAACATAATGCAATACAATATTATACAGTACACATGGGTGTTGGAACTGGGGGGGGGGGGGGGGGGGGGTGACCCCCCCCCCCCCCCCCCAGATTTCTTATCGTATGTATGTATGCGTATAGAAGCTAACAGGGGAGGAGAGAGGGGGAGGAAACACAGGGGAGAGGGAGAGGAAGACACAGGAGAGGGGAGAGGGGGAGGAAGACACAGTGGAGAGGGGGAGGAAGACACAGGGCAGAGCGGGGAAGAGAAACAGGGTAAGGGAGAGGTGAGGGGAAGAGACACATGGGAGGGGGGAGAGACACAGGAGAGAGTGGGGGGTAGAGACACAGGGGAGAGGGGGGAAGAGACTAATGGGAGGGAGTGGTGAGGAGACACCGGGGAGAGAAAAGGGGGTAAAGACACAGAGGAGGGGGGAAGAAACACAGGGGAAGGGAGAGGGGGTATAGACACAGGGGAGAGGGGGGTAGAGACACAGGGGAGAAGGGGGAAGAGACACAGATGAGGGGGGAGAGACACAGGGGAGAGGGAAGTGGGGAAAGACACAGGGGAGGGGGGAAAGAAACACGGGAAGGGAGAGGGGGGTAGAGACACAGGGGAGGGGGGAGTGACACAGGGAAGAGGGAAGGGGGAAAAGACACAGGAGAGGGAGGAAAGAAACACTGGGGAAGGGAGAGGGGGTAGAGACACAGGCAAGGGTGGGAGAGACACAGGGGAGAGGGGGGAGAGAGACACATGGTAGGGAGTGGGGGGGGGGGAGACACAGGGGAGGTCTTCTGCTTTATTATTATTCTTATTATTATTACTATACAATGTGTAATACAGACCACTTTGGCAATGAGCGCCGCAGGCGCTCATTGCAGGCGAGCCTCGCGTAGCGTGGCGAGCCGTTAATACGGACCACTTTGGCAATGAGCGCCGCAGGCGCTCATTGCAGGTGAGCCTCGCGTAGCGAGGCGAGCCGTTAATACGGACCACTTTGGCAATGAGCGCCGCAGGCGCTCATTGCAGGCGAGCCTCGCGTAGCGAGGCGAGACGTTAATACGGACCACTTTGGCAATGAGCGCCGTAGGCCTCTATATATCATTCCTGGCTTATTCAGATATATGGAGGATGAATCCGTGGACGTACCTGAATCCCACAAGAGAGTGGTCGCCATGTTCATGTGGTGTTTATTATGACACTAGCGACTTGCCAGTCAAAAAATGACGGCAATGTTATTGTAACTGAGCTAATGTTGTTTTGTGTGTAATAGTAAACATGTAATACATTAATAAATGAATAGACTTTACCTATTTGGAAGCATTGTGTTGAAGAGCTGTGAACCTTGTTTGCACACAGACCTACAGCACCAAGCACACTGACAGTACACACAGACCCATAGCACCAAGTACACTGGCAGTGCACACAGACCTAAAGCACCAAGCACACTGACAGTACACACAGATTAACAGCACCAAGTACACTAACAGTACACACAGACCTACAGCACCAAGCACACTGACAGTACACATAGACCTATAGCACCAAGCACACTGAGAGTACACACAGACCTACAGCAACAAGTACACTGGCAGTGCACACAGACCCATAGCACCAAGTACACTGACAGTACACACAGAACTACAGCACCAAGCTCACTGACAGTACACACAGACCTACAGCACCAAGCACACTGACAGTACACATAGACATATAGCACCAAGCTCACTGACAGTACACACAGACCTACAGCACCAAGCACACTGACAGTACACATAGACATATAGCACCAAGTACACTGACAGTACACACAGACCTACAGCACCAAGCACACTGGCAGTGCACACAGACCCATAGCACCAAGTACACTGGCAGTACACACAGAACTACAGCACCAAGCTCACTGACAGTACACACAGACCTACATCACCAAGCACACTGACAGTACACATAGACATATAGCACCGAGCTCACTGACAGTACACACAGATCTACAGCACCAAGCACACTGACAGTACACATAGACATATAGCACCAAGTACACTGACAGTACACACAGACCTACAGCACCAAGCACACTGGCAGTGCACACAGACTCACAGCACCAAGTACACTGACAGTACACACAGATATACAGCACCAAGTACACTGGCAGTGCAAACAGACCTACAGCACCAAGTACACTGACAGTACACATTGACCCACAGCACCAAGTACACTGATAGTACACACATATATACAGCACCAAGTACACTGACAGTACACACAGACCTACAGCACCAAGTACACTGACAGTACACACAGACTCACAGCACCAAGCACACTGACAGTACACACAAACCTACAGCACCAAGCACACTGACAGTACACACAGACCTAGAGCACCAAGCACACTGGCAGTGCACACAGACCCATAGCACCAAGTACACTGGCAGTGCACACAGAACTACAGCACTAAGCTCACTGACAGTACACACAGACCTACAGCACCAAGTACACTGACAGTACACATAGACATATAGTACCAAGCACACTGACAGTACACACAGACCTAGAGCACCAAGTATACTGACAGTACACACAGACCTAAAGCACCAAGCACACTGGCAGTGCACACAGAACTACAGCACCAAGAACACTGACAGTACACACAGACCCATAGCACCAAGTACACTGGCAGTGCACACAGACCTATAGCACCAAGCACACTGACAGTACACACAGACCTACAGCACCAAGAACACTGACAGTACACACAGACCCATAGCACCAAGTACACTGGCAGTGCACACAGAACTATAGCACCAAGCACACTGACAGTACACACAGACCTAAAGCACCAAGCACACTGGCAGTGCACACAGAACTACAGCACCAAGAACACTGACAGTACACACAGACCTATAGCACCAAGTACACTGGCAGTACACACAGACCCATAGCACCAAGTACACTGGCAATACACACAGACTTACAGCACCAATTACACTGACAGTGCACACAGACCCATAGCACCAAGTACACTGCCAGTGCACACAGAACTACAGCACCAAGAACACTGACAGTGCACACAGACCTACAGCACCAAGCACACTGACAGTACACACAGACCCATAGCACCAAGTACACTGGCAGTGCAAACAGACCTACAGCACCAAGTACACTGACAGTACACATTGACCCACAGCACCAAGTACACTGATAGTACACACATATATACAGCACCAAGTACACTGACAGTACACACAGACCTACAGCCCCAAGTACACTGACAGTACACACAGACTCACAGCACCAAGCACACTGACAGTACACACAAACCTACAGCACCAAGCACACTGGCAGTGCATACAGAACTACAGCACTAAGCTCACTGACAGTACACACAGACCTACAGCACCAAGTACACTGACAGTACACATAAACATATAGCACCAAGCACACTGACAGTACACACAGACCTAGAGCACCAAGCACACTGGCAGTGCACACAGACCCATAGCACCAAGTACACTGGCAGTGCACACAGAACTACAGCACCAAGTACACTGACAGTACACACAGACCCATAGCACCAAGTACACTGACAGCGCACACAGACCTACAGCACCAAGCACACTGACAGTACACACAGACCCATAGCACCAAGTACACTGACAGTACACACAGAAGGGAGTGTATGCTGCTGATTGGCTGGAATGTGTCTGCTGACTGTGACATGCAGGGTCAAAGTTTGCTCAATGATAAAGTATTGGGGGCGGGTCGAATCTCGCATATGTTCGCAGTTCGCCGCAAACGCAAACATGCTATGTTCGACGAAAAAAGTCTATTCGCGACATCTCTACTTGTGACTGCTGACATTGTATTTCAAAATTTGTACAGTGGCTTTATATGAGACTAAACTGATCATATGCCAAACAGCATAAATCTTTAGAACTTCTGTATTATTCATATGAATTAATGTTTGATCTGCAAATAATAATAGCCTTTTTATTTGTTTCAAATGTGAATTTTAGACCTCTGAAATTTTTCCCCAAATAGACTCCATACCAATTATAATGATATCATCAATATAGTGAGTAAAAAGGGCCTGATCCTCCCCAAGTTACAAACTTTACCAGATCAAAGAGTAAAATGACTGAATGTCACACTTACCATTCGATTAGATACCAAAGGAAACACCACTTTTTGTCTTATTGCAGAACAAGCAGGACAAGAAACCAAATGAATCATTAAATACTTGTAATTATCTATATTATAGTTAAGTATCAGCAATTTAGAATTCCTTAAAGCGGTTCTCACCAATGCATGTTTATCAGATATGTAAAATAATAGTATAGACATGTTATTTAGGAAACTAATAATAATAGCTTTTCATTGAATATAGTTTGATGTAAGGTGTGTCTCTTTGGCATTGAAATTAATTTAAATGCATGTTATAGATATTAACGATATGTACCATCTTAATTGCAATGAACAATCTGAGGGTGTGCTGAACATTTACTCTTACAAAGATCTATACATTGTTTAGTGTATATATATATATATATATATATATATATATATATATATATATATATCAGTGCGGGTTGTCCAAAGTTGATGCTAACGCTGCGGCGGACTTGCCAGCAACCTTGCCAGCAACGGCAGACTTTAGGCACGCAAATGCCGCATTTGCGGAAGTGGAGGCTCCCACTGCGCCCGCAAAATTTACAGACTTAGCATCCGCAAATACGAGCTGCGGGACTTAGAAAAAAATATATTACGACCTCGCAAAAATACGACATTAGCGCCCGAAACCCGCGCACATAAAAACATTCTAAACACACAAAATACACACAACTAACACATAAAAAGCTTACCCACAGCAAGGGGGGGGGGGGGGGGGGCACCCAGCACCTCTAAAAGTGAAGTTACAACGGAATTTAACTTGAAATTCAAGAGTTTAGACACCCGAAAATCCCCTAAGCGAGAGAAAAAATGGCCGCTGAAAAAAACGGAAACGAGGCTAAGCATGCAAAACTACTACACTTACTTACAAAACCGAACTAACACTTAATGCGGAACGTAACACACAGTATGCGGCACGTACAAGACCACCATTTCACATAAAACACATAACTATTAGACGCAAAATGGCGGCTGGAACGCAAATTGAAGCCTGGAACGCAAATTGCGCATGCGTATTGAGTGCTAACGCTTTCAACCACCTCAAAGTTTATATATACTGCCCACTTTCCAGAAAATTCTCCTCAGGTGATGAACACTGTGACTGGACAGTTCACTGCTGCCGTTACTTCAGGAGAGAATTCATTAACAATTTACAACTTTACAATCTGCAAATTACAACAGCTATAATACATTTCATTAATTAACAAATACCTAAAATAAAAAGACTAAAAAATTACTTGGAAGAAATCACAACAACAACTGGATTCATGTATAGTAAGTTACATTTTAAAGACAGACATATGTCTATGTCCCCTATAACAATCAGAATTTAACTCCAAAAAAAGGTAGAAATAGATTTAAGTGACATCCATTTCAAGAAATATAATAATTTGACCAAAACAAAATGTGATAAATACAGATTTTGCCAGAAGCTAATTCTTTTCCTTTTATGCACATTTCCAACAGACTCTGCATCAACACCGTCACTGAAGATTTTGCAGCGTGGAGTGTGAAACCAGAATTCTTTACAACAACACAAAGAAAGAAGAAGACGTGTGTCAAAAAGACATTACATTCACAAAAACACCATGCTCTTAAAAAACAACCACTAAATATATCATTAACAATTTACTTTTCTCTTTTTAAACAGACACTGCGTGAAGACTGGCTCATCAACATTGGCAGGAGGGGACCCTCTGTCATTGATACATCAAGAAGACTTCAATCAAGGTATAGTATAAGAAGTAAAAATGAAAACACAAAATTGACTATTTGCTGGGCGCCAATCTCAAAATAAAACTAATAACAAATAAGAAGCACCTAATACTAATTAGAGCCAACATAACACACCAGACTTGCAAAAATAGTAATAACACATGGAAAATAAAATAATAAATCTTTAGTCTGCAAAAACCTCTGAGCCAAAACCATAAACCAAATCCAACTCGCTGACACAAAACAGGATAGTATAACAAATACTGCTAACATATACAAAATAGAACAAAGATTTATCTTTAGGCTGCAAGAACCTCTAACCCTAAAGCATAACCCAAATCTACCATCCGAAAACGGGTGCACACAAACCAGGAAAGTATAACAAATCTTGGTAACTCAAAAAATGCAACAAGCATTCCTGTTTAGTCTGAAACAAACTGTAACCCTAACCCATAATGTAAATCACTCATCCCAAAACTAGGGGACCCAAAACAGTATAGTATAACAAGGATTTCCAACACATACACAATTCCAAAAATAACAAGTGTCTTTTGTCTGCACAAAACTACAACACTAAACCAAGAACACTATTACAACTGTGGCCTACACAAAACAGAATACTACTAAATAATTGTCAGCGCTCCACACTTTCACACACAGTCTCAAATATGCACTATTTTACAGACAAAAAAGAAAACAAGAATGCAAATACATTAGATTACCAAAAATAAGACGCTGTTGTTCAACTCAATATTTCGCTAAAATAAAATTTCTCTCTATCTTTTACAACAGACACTGCCTGAAGACTGTCGCACGAAGATTTGCAGCACCGGATACAGTGCCAACAACAGACAACTAAGACCTCCAATAACAAGGTATAGTAGAACAAGTACAAAAAGAAAAACAATAAAAGCATGTTTGCTGAATATCAAGTTCAAAAATAAAAATACAAGAAAATAATAAGAAAACACTAACAATAATGAGACAGATAAAGGACGATCCTTGAACAAATATTAGTCACACATTTCACAAGAAATCCTCTTTTAGCGCCAACAACCTATAACACTAAGCCATAACATAAATCTCTTATCACAAACGTGGTGCACACAAAACAGGATACTTCAACAAATAGTTGCACCACATAACAAATTCAAGAATAAATACTCTTCTATCGCCACTAACCTACAACATTAAACCCACAACCTAAACAGAATCACAAATTAGGATACTACAGCAGATATTATTAACTCCTCCTTTTGTGAGGCTTATCATTTCAAACAGGAAAGACCCACAAATGGACAGTTTATTAGTTGCTGTCAAAAAGGCAAGGTCAAACTTCCAGAAAGACAACAATTCCCACCATATTTACAAAGCATTATGACTGAACCTGCTTTTCCCAACTACAAGAATTTCCAAACAAACATAAGATCATAAAATAGTGCCATATCCTTTGCATCTATGGGGGACACATTAGCTGCTAATGTGTCGGGACATGGCCCTTACTGCTTCAAAGTGCAAGGACAAATTTACCATCGGACTTCCCATTTACATCCAGAGGAAGGAGAGCAAAGAAAGTTTGCTCAATTATATGTCCTAGATACAATGGAAGCTGTTGACCAACGTATGCAGCTTCAAGAAAATAAAAATGCTTACCCTGTGTTTTTATAGAGCTAGATAAAATTATGGCCAATAACCCCTACACTCAAGCTTATAAAAAATTAGCAGAAGTAGAAAAGGAACAACAACTTCATGCAGAAATACATCAATTGCCAATCCCAAAGGTCAATATGGTGCTTAAAAGAGATAGACATACTGATAAACGCTGTTATAACATCAAATGAGGTTGCAATGGTGTTTCAAAGTGATGATGGAGAACCACCATTTCAGAGAGACATTAGAATATATCCCAGAAATGAGGAGCAACCTTTCCTTAATATAAGTATTTTAAATACAAATTTAGATCCAATGACATATCCAATATTTTTTCCACACGGAGAAGCAGGTTGGCAACCCAAAATAACCCTTCCAAGTTACCTAAATTCTAAAGTACGAGTGCAAAATAATATTTCCATGCTTGAATTTAAAGTGGCTCAAATAGCCATTCGAAATAGATTCAATCCGATTTTATGTGGGGGAAAACACAACAATGGATTATTGATTCCTATTTGCAAGTTGAGGCCAATAATTTAAACTTCATTAAATATCAACAAGATAAACTACGCGTAGAACAGTATACAAGCAGAGACATAACAGCTGGGAAAGCCATCATTTTACCATCTTCTTTCCAGGGATCTCCTCCCAATATGCGAGAAAGATACAATGATACCATGGCTATTGTCACCAAATTTGGGAAACCTGATTTATTTATTACATTTACATGAAATCCCCAATGGCCAGAGATTACACAAAATTTACTAATTGGCCAAACTGCTTCCGATAGACCAGATTTAGTAGCCAGAGTATTTAAAATCAAATGAATTAATACATGACATAACCATAACTCATTTATTTGGCAAATGTCTGGCTTATGTTTATACGATTGAATTTAAAAAAAAAGGACTTCCACATGCACATATTCTTATAATCCTTCGAGAAAAACATAAGTTAGATACTGGTGAGAAAGGGGATTTTGTCATTATTGCTGAACTACCAGATCCAGAAATACATGGTAGACTATATGAGATTGTAACTCATCGTATGATTCACGGACCATGTGGAGATCTTAATTCACAGTCACCATGTATGGAAAATAAGAAATGTACTTAAGAATTCCCCAAAGATTATCGAGATAAAACTTATGCTAATAGTGATGGCTATCCATTATATAGAAGAAGAGAAGGCCAAACTGCCATTATCCGCGGCAAAAAGGTCGACAACGTATATGTCGTACCATACAATCCACATTTACTCATGAAGTATAATGCACACATTAATGTTGAAGCCTGCACTTCCATAAAATCCAGAAAATATGTCTACAAATATATTTACAAAAGCTATGATGCAGCTACTGTAGTAGTCAAAAGTGCAGAAAATAATGAACCCAGTGAGTTAGTACATGATGAACTTGCATCTCATGTAGATGCTCGCTACGTCAGTGCGCCAGAAGCTATGTGGCGTCTACTAAAATTTGAAATGCACGATCGATCACATGCAGTATATCGGTTAGCTGTACATTTGCCACAAAGACATTTAGTGTATTTCCATGCTGGAAATGAAACAAATGCTTTAGAACGAAGTGAGCAGCGCCGCACTACACTAACTGCATGGTTCCAATTAAATTCTACTTCGACTTAGAGGCAAGAGAATTCTTATACATTGACATTCCATACCATTATGTTTTCGTTAATGGATTATGGTGAAAAAGAAAACGGCGTGGAAATAAAATAATACCAAGAATTTACACTGTAAGTCCACGAGACCTTGAACGTTTCTGCTTACGAGTACTACTAAATGTTCCTGGTGCACAAAGTTTTGAACACTTTTAATGTCATAGTATATGAATCATTTCATTTTGCTGCGTGCCCTAGAAACTTCCTAGCTGATGATACAGAATGGAAAGAATGTCTAGAAGAAGCACCATTATGTCAAATGCCACGGCAGATGAAGGAACAATTTGCATTTATTTGTATCTTCTCAAATGCATTAGCCTTGTGGGCTAAATTTTAAACTAATATAGCTGATGACTTTTTGCAACGATTCAATGAGCCTATTGCACAATTAAAAGCCTTAATTGAAATCCAAGAGGTCTTTTTAATTCATGGATTAAGTTGTGCAAGTTTTAATCTGCCAGATCCAGGGCTTATAGACGACATCAACTTTGAAGACTAGGATATTCAATTACAAAGAGAAAGAACAGAAGAAAGACTTTAAATACATTAAAATTGCAAGCATGTAATGCTATAAAAAATGCACTAGATGATGACATGGTGAAAGAGCGTTATTTCTCTCTAGATGTACCTGGTGGATCATGAAAAACGTATCTATATAATTTATTGATGAGTTTTGTACGAGCACAAGGTAAAATAGCGCTGGCATTTGCAACCACTGGAATTGCCACACTTTTGTTTGAAGGTGGAAGGACTGTGCATAGTGGATTTAAACTGCCAGTGCCTATTTTAGAAACATCGGTGTCCAATATTAGAATGACATCATTACAAGGCAAAACATTTTTAAAAGTAAATTAATTATAATAGATGAGGCTACAATGATGTCATGCCATGCCCTACAATATATTGACCATTTGCTTCGTGAAATCATGAATAATACTTTGCCATTTGATGGAAAAGTCATGTTGTTAGGTGGCGATTTTAGACAAACATTACATGTCGTTGTACATGGAAATCGAACAGACATTATCGAAACATGTATAAAGTCAAGTACACTATGGAAACATTTTACCCATCTTCAATTACAACAAAATATGAGATCAGAAGGAGAAAATTATTTCATTGATTGGCTTATTACAATTGGAGAAGGAAAAACAGAATGTATCCAAAATGTACCTGACAACACTGTGCACATCCCAGATAATATGATTTGCAAACAAGATGTTATATCGGCTATATTCAAAACTATTATAAATAATGAGGACTATGCAGAACTTGCTAACAAAGTTATACTAAGAAAGGTGCAATTGTCATGTTACTGCGAAATTTGAACCCAAAAAAAGGCCTCTGCAATGGGACAAGATTAATTGTTCAACAATTAAAGGACCATTTCATAGATGCTGAAATTCTAACTGGTACCCATAAAGGAGAGAGAGTTTTCATACCAAGAATAGATTTAGCACCAAGTGAAAGTAGCCTCCCTTTTGTACCAAAAACAGTGTCTACTATGAAGTACTCTAACTTTCATTGCAATAAACACAACCCATGCATCACAAACGAAAACCAAAAGAAAAAATGACCTGTACGACAATTTTACAACAAAAAACAAAGCTAAAACATACAGAAGCGTGCTTTAATTTCAAAAATTACTTTTTAGTCACTCCCAAACTTTTTACAACACCACTATTTCCATAATAAACTCCATACAATGGCAAAAAACATAGAGAACAGTGTTTACACATCGCGGATGAACTTTAATATTTCGCGTTCTCTTTTTAGAGAACCATTCTTCCACATAGGAAACTATGTGCCATTTTCAACAATTACTACACCAACAAAGAAATGTCAACCATTCCAAACCATCAATGCCAAACTCATTACTATTTCATGGAATTACTGTTTCTGCATGATTAGCCCCACAAAACACTTGCCTTGCATTTTAAACAAATTCAAGTTGAAAGGTTAATTAAGTATGTTACTATTTAGAAAGTTACAAGTTTAAAAAAAACAAGCTACAGTTGGTTAATTGTAGATATTTCAAAGTTTATGTTAACAACAGAAGGAAATTTGGTTACACAATGTAAATTTAGCATTTCATGTTAAATATTAATCCAGGGAGTAATCCGATCGCCAGTTAATGGGGTTAGGAAGGAATTAAAAAAAAATCCTGCTTTGATACAATTGGATGCGTTTCAAGGAGGGTTTTTACTGTTTGCATTCCTCTGGATTCAATATATATTTTGTTTAACAGTTCTTAACCTACAAGTTGCATGTTAAAAAAACATTATGTCAAGTTTACAATACTCATTAATCCAATGTTCAACTCTTCTTACATTCAAATGTTACCGCTTTTACAAAAAACACTTCAACAGTTCCTCAACAAAAAATACAATGTTCCAAAAATAAACATGTTTACTATAATAATTGTACTTCTTTCGACATATCAAAAAATTTACAAGTGTCAACTACGTTAATTATCGACCAAACAAATTTACAAACATACACATCTCATTGCCGTCATTTTTGATGGGCAAGTCGCTAGTATATATATCTATATAGCATTTATTACCATTGTAGTACCCTTAGTATTTGGCTAGATGTAAGCTCTGAAACAGTTAAATCGGCATATCCCAGATTAAGCAAGTTTACTAGAAGCCATCAACAACTCTTAAGTCTAAACAAAATGTGCTCCAGCCGTCCACAAGGCCAAAGCCAAGGATTATCAACAACTTGACCCATGCATAGAAATTACAATTTAAGGGTGTTGTGCACAGATAATGTGATGTATCAGGCATGGTTGATGCGTGCTAACTACATGTCACATCTTTTATTGGATTGCAAAATATAAATAAGCGTTTATTGGCTTAGAAAAGGGTGTTAGTGGACTGCATAATTTTCTAGAGAGTAGTAATGAAATATATTATTTCCTGTATGTAGGACTACTATAAAAATATATGATTTGTTTATATTTGTTGTCAGCAGCAGACATTGTGAATGTTATTCTGTTGCTGATCCACTCATGTCCAAATAAAGTGAAGAAGATCAGAGGCATCTGTATTTTTGGTATCATGACTGGATTTTGGAGTAGAATGTCGGTTTGTGGATATGTTTTTCTTGTACATTTGGCGAGCCAGCCAGGAGTTGCACTAATCATCCATAAATAACACCCCAAGCTTCAGGAATTCATGGGGGAGATGCTTGACAACTAATCATGGCCAAAATTAGAGGTGAGCAAAGCCTAATTTGTGAAAATCTGTGTGTAGGATTGCATGTTATGTGTCCCTTTTATGGAAGCCTGGAGCTTGAAGGAGTGATGGACGGAGTTGCAGCAAAATTACTCCACCCAGACGGACCTCTACCCGGAACCTGGTATGACTGCATTTTTTTTGTTTGTTGTTGATAAGAGATGTAGAATAGATTAAGATATATTATACATGTAAAGGTGTTAATGACTGAAAACTAGGATTAAGAAATATTAAGAAATATTGTACCTGATAAGGTGTTGCTGTAAGAAGCACTATAGATATAGATTAACAGAGGTGTACCTTACCTAAAAAAGGTGTAAGAGGTGTACCTTACCTAGAAAAGGCCTGAAAGGTTTACCTTACCTAGAAAATGAGGAATAGTATTAACCTTTAAAAGGTGGATTTATCTAGACTGATTCTCGGAGCGGTGCTGATTTGATGAGAAGATAAGAAATTGGACTTGCTAAACAATTTCGCCTGACGCTGAAGTGAGACAGCGGTTGTTGGGATAAGAATTATGTATGACTTGGGCCTATGTATGTGTTGTTGAGGTGTGAGGAATTGAGAGAAAAGGGGGGTTTGTCCCTCTGTTCTGTTCGTTATTTAGAGTGTGCTTGTATTTGCGGTATTCTGGAAGTGTGTGAGGTGAAATAAGAACTGTGTGTGAGCTCATACTGTGTGTTCTAAGTTTGATTGTTTTTATTTGTTGCTGTGTTGCTGAGAAATTGCTATTTTGTGTTCTGTTAAAATTATTGCATGTTGATTACTGACGTAGCAGCTATGATCCCCCTCTGCACTGCCACTACCATATTCCCCCCCCCCCCCCACACACACACACTCTGCTTTTTTTGTATCTTGGCAGTTTTGATTCTGTGTTAATTGCAGAGTGCAGTATTTTTTTTCTCTTCTCTCAAACAAAGAGACATTTTTAGCTTGAAGAAAGAGCTGATTAAATTGTGTTTTTCTTGTGTTAGTATAAAGCTTTCTGTTATATCATTGCATGCATCCTTTTATTGTGTTGTAACCTGCTGGTAATTTTTGTGTGTAATGTTGTTGCGATGGCTTCAACTTGAAGATGATGTGTTTTCCGTTTTTTGTGTTTTAAAGTGTTCTTTTCTTCTCCAAAACTTGCATATTATCTGTTCTGAGTTTGCAATTTTTTGTCTGTTCCTGGTTTTAGTAAAAGATTGCTTTTTATTTTTGATATAGTTACCCCGTAGATATTAAAATGCCGCCTGTACAGAGCTGACAGTTTCACAGACACAGAAAAACTTAGGGAGACATGTAACGCAGATTCTAGCCTCCCAGCGTTGAAATTTGGCACATCGCTCTGTTCAGCAATAAGATTTTGATTTTTAAAATGTTATGGAAAAAGAGAAGAATTAAGTGTTATGTCTCTTGTTTATGGAATGTTATAATGGAATTATTTGGGTGAGTTTAGTATGTGAATGAATTTGTTTTGTAAACTTTGTGTTCTGCTTTGCATGTTTTTTGTGCTCCGTCATTTTAAATCCAGCTGGTAAAAATATTCTGAGGATATCCAATTTTTAGAGTTAAAGATTTTATTGTGTTTTTTTTTTATGAGTGCATATGTATTTTTATGATTTAATGATATTTTTGTAAGTCTAGCGTCTTTGCCCAAGTGCCGTTATAAGCCCCTCCCTTCCCCAGTTGTTTTTTCACCCCCCCCTTGTTTCCTTAAAGGTATACAGCGGGAGATGAAAGCTGCCCCTGTAAACAATTAAAGAATGTATTATAACAAGTTACTTATGTAGATCAGGTCGCCCGTGCATAGAATAATTGTCTACCCTGCCCACCTAATAAGAAGTATTCTTTATTTACTACTAGTAGAGAAAGTGACCTACCCTGTTGTGGTCCCAGGTGTTTTGCACCTGCTGCACCAGCCGTAGCTCTACCACTGCTGCAAGAGTAATAATGATTTTTATGGAAATATTGATAAGATAAAGGATTTAATATTTATCCCCATAAAGTGTCATGTTTCATGCCATATATATTTTTCTAGGTTTCTTGGCCATATCATATTAAGTTTTGTTTTGATTCCTTTTGGTTCAATTATGTTTAGGATTAGTTATAGGTAATTATGTATATGATTTGCTAAATGTGGTTGTTTTTGATTCTTACAAGGTGATTTGAGGAGATCTATGTGCATATAAAGTATTCCGTGAGCTCACAATGATCTAGTTATATGTTCTGTGTTGTCTGTCTTGTCTGGATCCTGTGTCCATGTTGTTTATCAGCATTTTGTTTTGCCGGTATGACATTTTTCTGTAGATGTATGTTTTCCAGTGGAAAAAGGGGGGTCTTGTTTGGAGCATTGTGGAGAGCATTATGGTTGGAGATGTTCATGTGTCCCTATGTGTGGATGTTTTCTTTCTGTATAATTGAGCATTGGGGTTGAGTGAGTAAACATGGAGTGGAAAGAGGCATGAGAGTGTTGAAGCATGGGTAATTATTCCTTGTAGATGACGCCATTTTTGTGTTATTCGTCTTTCTCCCTTTTTGTTTTGCTTGATTTTACTATTTGACTGTTCAGGGGGAGCCGTCTATGTGTGGGGATGTCATGTATGTTCTGGTTGTCATGTGGTTTGTGATGCTCCAAAGAGAGATTTGCTACTTTTTCCTGAAATAATATACTGAATATTGGTGTTCATTTAGGGGACCAATGTCTAGATTGTATTGTTAAATTTCTTTGTAAGGATTGTCCATTGTGTTTGACAGACAGTGTGGTACATTTGTTTATGGAGAATATAATCTGAAATCTGATCAGTTTTTTATTAATATTTGTGTTCATAAGCTGTCAGTCACTTTGGATAATTGTTAATAAAGGTTTTATTTCAATCTGGTTCCTACTAATGTTAAATAATTTTTTAAGGTCGATATTTGAGAAAATTAGTTACAAGTAAATAGAGTAATTGTTAAAAAAACTGGGTTATAGAAAAAAGAAAAAGAGATAATTTGCTGATTATTTAGAATTTATTAAAGTTAAAATAGTTTAAAATATTATATAATGTGTATATTATGTGAAATTCATTGAAGCTACATTATGATGGATACTGGCCAAAGTTCTGTGTTGAGAAGAAGCTTCTGTCTCAGTCCCAAGGTTGTGCTGAGATAACTTTTAGTGAATTAAAGCAGTTTTGTTTTTGCTTAAAGGGACCAGAGCAACTTGTTATATTATTTTTAAGGAGGTATTCTTTTTCTAAGGTTCAATTATGATGATTTTTAATGTTTATGAAATTTTATGTTATCTCAATGTTTGAACACTCAATTGATCTGTAATGCATTATAATATGATAACGTTATGACAAATAAGATATACAATTCTTATAGATATTGCAGGTAGAATTAATCATTTTGGTACCAAGCTAATAAAATAATCAGGTGTGATAACAGGAAAAGAGGGAAGGTTTGTGTGGTAACCAGCCTTTGTACTCAAGGGGAAATATTGATTATCTAATAATCAGCAGGTTAAATTGGTTTATGATCCCATGTAGAATTATAGAAGGAGTGAAGTACACTACATTTAGGATAATATTTAGGAGCACATGTACCTGTTCCAAAGACATTATAATTATTAAGGTTTTAAGATAACAATTAACAAGGTGAAATTATGTTATGGGTTATGATAAGAATACAGGATAGTCAGAAATGTCAACTGACTAAGAATGTATTTTTTTGTTTTCCTTTTTCTTAGGTTTTGTTTTTCTCTTTTGATTTTTGCTGGTCTATTTTTCTGGCCAGGTTATGTTTTATTTTTGTCATTTTTATGCTCAATGAAGCTACCCTCGTGTTGACATTTCTCTCTGACGGAATAATAGTGGTATGTGCACAATCCCTGTGTCCTGGTTACTCAACAGATGGATATTGGAGGGTGCCCATATCACTAGAAATCAGTGTATGATATCTTATCTGGTTAAAGAACCTTGTCATACCAATTGTGTTTTATTTTTGTGTGTTATAAACTATGTTTTATTTTTCCATGCTGGATAAATACTGTGAAATTGTGACATCTATTCCTCCAGGCCCATCCCCAGCTCAGATGATGGCCATGGTGCAAATGGGTAGAGAATTAGGAAACACCTCTGCAATTTCTAGGCCTCTAAGAAGATACCATGATAAGAGGTGGATTACATTATGAGTTGAGAATTTTTTTTAGAGCTTTATTAGTAAATGTATACTGACAGTAAAAGAGTTAGTAATTTCCTTCCAAGTATACAACCTGTTACAGGATACATTATTTTATATAATGTCTTATCACTTATAGAGACATAATTTAATAGTATTGAAACTGTTCTAATGAGGATTTTTGCTGCTTTGGCAGGAGAAGAAACAAATGGTTGCTTATAAATTTTACATGTATTTGATATGTTTATTACCTTTTCATGATTTACATTTTGACTTAATTGATTTTTGTTTATACCACCCCTTGTTCATTATAGAGTTATGCATATGTTAAGTTCAATTTACAGTTAGGGAAAATTTTAAGGTAGGTGTATGTGATGAGAGGATGTCTGGTAAAGATGTATGGAAATTTATTGTAAGACAGACCTTGTGTGTTTGGATTTTTGTTTTTATTTTTGTCACACTTGCCTATCCCAGAAGAAGATGACAGCAAGTGCGTGTCTGTAAAGAAGACAAAAAGACAAAGAGAATAACAAAGAGACAGGCATGCCCTGATATATGATAAGAGAAAATCTCTACCCAATACCTCTCCTGATGACAACAGATAATGACAGATGAAGAAACAGATACAGTTTTTGCTGACTAAAAGACAAAGCTCAGACAGAAATCCTGCAGAGAAAGGGAGATGGGCCAAACTCTTGTTCATTTACATAACAATACGCTCATACATATATCTGCTGGCAAAGAGAAAATATGTAAAGATATGTCAGAAAGTCACATTCTCGTTGTCCTGTGCCTGAATATTCACACATGATGGTCTATTGCTTTGACCTGAGGATTTCACCATCCAGAAGCAAGTGACAAACCTGTTTATCGTTTATCTTATGGACAAAGAGGGGCCTGGCTAATTGTGACTGGGCCTGTATGAAGTTTGTCTGAGCATATGTTTTCATTGTTTTGTCATTTTGACTTTGTCTACTGTTTCCTAGGCCTGTCTTTCTTTTTACTGTCCCTTGGCTTCTAACATTTCGGCACCTTGTTTTATCAACTGGCTAGGATCTAGTACGTACTAGCATCCGTTAAGGGTGAGCAACTAGGGAAAGAAGAAGTTATTGTGCATAAACTCTGGATTGTTAATAATATCAGTGGGAAATGTATTGGTTATTGAATTACATCCATCATCTAAATGCCTGAGTATAAAGGGAAATTGTTTCTATGGTCTAGTTATTGATAATTATTTGGGTGGTGTCTTGTGAGAATTAAGTGAGGCCATGTTGTCTACATTAACCATTGTTGTTTTTTTTTTTACACCTGGACTTTTATTTCTATTGCACTGTGATCTGGACTATATCATGGTAACATGTAACAGCATATGTGGATGTTTTCATCCACCCCATTTAAATCTTTCATTGTCATAAGGACTTGTAGCCACATGAAATTCCCCTAACGTGTAAAACCGTAGCTTGTAAAGTAGCCAGCAAGACTTACAGCTATTAATTGGCCTCTTAAACCATCCCGCCGACGACTTGCAGGGTAGGAGCGAGAAAACCCTACGGGACGTGAGAATTCGACTTGCAAGACTGCAAATCCTTTGATCTGTCAAGCCCGTAACTGCTACGTTCAAATTGCGGTATTAAATTGCATTAAAATCACTGGCGTTTAACCCCGTAATTCGCAAAAGGAGCCAATAAGTCAACGAGTGCTAGAGATGACCGACAAGGGGGGTAAAGTACAATCAGTAGCACTATAAATGCACATATACATACACTACTGTACTTTTATTAACAGGGAAAGTGATGTTAGGTCTTAGAATTAATAGCACAACATTCTCAAGCTCGGAAATCGTCCAAATAAAATACTTTATTTCATGTTTAATTTCCGTTTTATATTGATCCCGGCAATCAATTTGTTAATACATATAATGGAACTCGAATGTAATTGGATATAATATTTATGGCTTTATCAATATTGCAATATATTTGGAATATGGGTCCAATCGTAACTCGTAATTGAAACCCGTAAGACTGAAATCCCACCTCCATTATTCAGTGACATTATTCTGACGATCTCTGTTTCCATTGGCTCCATCTAAACTTGTAACTATGAGTTTGACTAATTGATCACGTTCACGGGCCGCACATTCAACGAGTGAAAAATGGTTTACGGGTTTGCCTCTCAAGGCCGTAACTTGCAGCATGTTCTATTTGAATAGCTCTGTAAATCTGCAAAATTTCAAGCTTGCAACCGTTGCGGGTCTCACATTGCACATATGGCACATCTGTCTGAGCATGGCTAACCTCTATTTGTGCAGCTCACAAGCAACAAACCCAATGCTCAGGGACTTATCGGTAATTAAATGCAAAGATCTTTCATTAAAACAACTTTTAATCTAGTTTTGTGGGTGGGTCAGCAAGGTTGACAAAATGACAAACTTCAATGTTCATTAGCTGCAGGAAAAAAATAATTTTAGAATAACATTACATTGATAAAGTACTTGGTATTACCTACAGTATATGTTTAAATTATACCATATTTGGAGCATCTGCTGTGTCATTTCCACTTGTACATTAAGCTGTTGTTGTTGTTCTTTAGTCATTCAGTTGTATCTGACACTCTGTGACCCTCTGTGCTCCATCAAGCTCATGTTCATTGCTTAAAGGAAGGCATATATAAATTATGCTTATGGGATCCATTTTTTACTACCCCACAGTCAGACTACAACAATGTCCACAAAATAATTAAAATAAGCTGTTCATTTTAACTCAACAATACTGTAACAATGGTTCTATATTACGTCAACTCATTTACAAGTTAATATGTCAGTATGTTAAAGAGTTAACATATACTCAGAATTAACATTTGCTACAAGTGTTGCCAAG
Source organism: Discoglossus pictus (assembly GCA_027410445.1). Classification (NCBI taxonomy): domain Eukaryota; kingdom Metazoa; phylum Chordata; class Amphibia; order Anura; family Alytidae; genus Discoglossus; species Discoglossus pictus. The sequence continues at coordinate 276,048,080 of CM050166.1, read as the reverse complement.
AGATGCTAAACTGAAAATGCAAATCTTTGCAAAGCGAGAGGATCAAAGAGTAATTAAATGAAAAAGTGCTGACATGTCTCAAGAACCCTTTCCCATCTCTCAATAAGTCAATAAGTCTAAAAGGAGGCCATAAATCTTACAACACAAGGTGCACTTTATAATGCAAATGTGATCAGTGCAGATTGGTATTTCATGCACGTAGGTTATAAGCACTGTGAGAACATTTAAAAAAAGTTTAAAAACATATGTAGTGCAAAAATAGAAAAATTACCTATATCTACTAATATACTGTACATGTGCATTAGCAGTGTTGACGTGCTCTTTCCTGTCATTTTATAAGAAAGCACAAACTAGACTCCTAGCATAAAGAAGTTCTTATCAGCACCAAATATTTACTTCCTTAATAAAACATAAAAAGAAAAGAACTCTGTTTAATAGCACACCTTTATCCTGTTTTTAATGTTTAATCTAAAAGATAGCTTTTATTGATCAACTTAAAAAAAAATATAGCTTACTTAAAATTTAAATTATAATGGGGAAGCAGAGCTGCAATAGTTACCACTAATATTTCTTTCAGAACTCCAAGTTACTAGGCAGCAACCAGAAAAATGAATGTGAACCTATACGTGTAATAAAAGTGATTCTAAATAAACTAAGTCTTGCATTTACTTTTTCCTGTGCTATATATATAGGGTGCAAAATAATAATAGTAAAAACTGGTAACTAGCAGAATTAAATTGAGCTTTTTTATTACACTTGGTGGTAATGGAATGGTGAATGTGGAGAGATCAGATTTTAACCCATTGCACATTACTCATATTGATGTGCGGAACAACTGCATCACATATTATAATTGTCTAGCTACGATTCGTCGTCACGATGCGTTGAGTAGTGCGTATGACTGAGCGATGAGCGCCGCAGGCGCTCATCACCCGGCGAGCCTCGCGCAGCGAGGCAAGCCGTTAAACCATAGTGTTGCGTAGTGCGTACAACTTAGCGATGAGCGCCGCAGGCGCTCATGCGCGAGGTGAGCCGTTAAACCGTACCACTATGCCGATCGTACGACTTTGCGATTAGCGCCGCAAAATTGTAGCACTTTTTAGCAGGCGCTCATTGCAGGCGAGCCTCGTGTAGCGAGGCGAGCCGTTAAACCGTAGCACTTAGAAAAAAAATATGAGGTGAAAAAAATTACAAGATAAGCGGCGGAGCCAAAACAATAAAAAAAACACTAAATACACACCAAAAAATAAAATAAAGGCCACTTACAGCATGGGGAACCAGGCAGCACATCTGGAAGTGAGTTGGAACTCCAATTTACATCGATTTAGCCGAGTTACAAACATCGAAAATCGGCTAAGCGAGAAAAAAATGGCCGCCGAAAAAAATGAAAACGAGGCTATACTACTACGAACTGCGTAAAACACAGCCACAGACGTATGTGTTTGAAAAACAACGAGATAAAGAATGCGGATTAACCCCGCAATGAGTAAAAAGACAGTAGCGAGTACATTTTACGAAACACAATTACAGATTTACGCATTAACACAGATTTCCCGCCTTTGTCTCGCGCCACATAGGATTTCCCGCCGAAACAACGATTTTGGCTCGCGCAACTGCGGATTTCCCGCCTAAAACAATGCATTTGTCTCGCGCACAAAGCCTATATATAGGGCACACTTGACACATAACTGACACTTTTTCCTCAGGTGTTGACAGTCTGACTGGACGTTTTCTGATGCCGGGAAATCTCAAGAGATTGTTAGCTCTTCAGTATACTGCTTCAGCATTATTACATTACAAAAAGGTAAATATATAATTTATAATTATTAATTAATAAATTGGTACTTACTTAATAAATAAAAAATACTACTACGAACTGCGTAAAACACAGCCACAGACGTATGTGTTTGAAAAACAACGAGATAAAGAATGCGGATTAACCGCGCAATGAGTAAAAAGACAGTAGCGAGTACATTTTACGAAACACAATTACAGATTTACGCATTAACACAGATTTCCCGCCTTTGTCTCGCGCCACATAGGATTTCCCGCCGAAACAACGATTTTGGCTCGCGCAACTGCGGATTTCCCGCCTAAAACAATGCATTTGGCTCGCGCACAAAGCCTATATATAGGGCACACTTGACACATAACTGACACTTTTTCCTCAGGTGTTGACAGTCTGACTGGACGTTTTCTGATGCCGGGAAATCTCAAGAGATTGTTAGCTCTTCAGTATACTGCTTCAGCATTATTACATTACAAAAAGGTAAATATATAATTTATAATTATTAATTAATAAATTGGTACTTACTTAATAAATAAAAAATACTACTACGAACTGCGTAAAACACAGCCACAGACGTATGTGTTTGAAAAACAACGAGATAAAGAATGCGGATTAACCGCGCAATGAGTAAAAAGACAGTAGCGATTACATTTTACGAAACACAATTACAGATTTACGCATTAACACAGATTTCCCGCCTTTGTCTCGCGCCACATAGGATTTCCCGCCGAAACAACGATTTTGGCTCGCGCAACTGCGGATTTCCCGCCTAAAACAATGCATTTGTCTCGCGCACAAAGCCTATATATAGGGCACACTTGACACATAACTGACACTTTTTCCTCAGGTGTTGACAGTCTGACTGGACGTTTTCTGATGCCGGGAAATCTCAAGAGATTGTTAGCTCTTCAGTATACTGCTTCAGCATTATTACATTACAAAAAGGTAAATATATAATTTATAATTATTAATTAATAAATTGGTACTTACTTAATAAATAAAAAATAAGAAATTTAATTAAAAGAAAAATAATATTGTGCTTACGTGTGTGAAACAATTGTTAATAACATTCATAATGTACATTAATTAATTAATTAATGATTAATATCAAAATTAGTTAACGTTTAAGAATGTGAATACGAAAGCAACACATTGATTCATTAATTATTAATGTACATTAATTTAAGAATTATTTTGTTATATATCGTGATTACCTGTGTGAAAAAATTGTTAATAACATTGATAATGTACATTAATTAATTAGCAACACATTGATTCATTAATTATTAATGTACATTAATTTAAGAATTATTTTGTGATATATCGTGATTACCTGTGTGAAACAATTGTTAATAACATTCATAATGTACATTAATCAATTAATTAATGATTAATATCAAAATTAATTAACGTTTAAGAATGTGAATAAAAAAGCAACAGATTGATTAATTAATTATTTATGTACATTTTATAATAAATATTGTGATATATATCGTGATTACCTGTGGGAAAGAATTGTAAATAACATTCATAATGTATCATTACTAATCATTAATATCAAAAAAGGTTAACGTTTAAGAAAGTGCATAAAAAAGGAACACGTTGATTAATTAATTATGAATGTATGTACATTATTTAAATAATTCAGTTCTTATATATTTTGTATAAAATAAACCAAAAATAAAAATTAAAGGCTATATACTCATGCTTACATGTTGATGTTAGATTTAGTCACACATTAGTTTAATATTAATGAACATTAATTAATTCTTATTTCATTAGTAATGTACATTATTTTAAGAATTCATTTTAAAAGACCACTCCAAAAAAAAAAAAGGGAAGAGACTCATGCTTATGTCTTGATATTTATTTAGTCAGACATTAATTTAAGATTAATACAGATTAATTGATTCTTATTTAAAGACTAATAGTAATATTGAGTGTATGTTTATAATCTTTGCTTACATATGTGTGTTCATGATCATTGATTGATATATTTATTTCATGTTTTTAATCTATGCAAAAATATATATGTTAAGCCTCATTGATTGATACAGATGAAGCAACATATTATACATTAATTTGACTATTTTGTATAATTGCAGTGAATTGTAGCTAATGAACAGAGATAGTGACGTTTGCACACATTGAACATCATAAGGATAATTTGGACAGGTACAGAATTTGAATTATATTACTACAGCAAGATATTAAAAAATATGATTTTAGGTTTTTAATGTAGCCAAATATATGTCTGTTGATGTTCATTTAATGATATTGATGAAGCAAAAGTTTTACAATATTCTCAATTTGATTTTACAGTTTATTTGGATCTGCAAGGGAATAAACAGACAGTGTGACGTTTGCAGCCTTTGAACAACATCAACAGCATCCTCACAGGTATAAAATTTAATTTTGTAGTGATGCATAGAAAAAGGCTATATATGATATATTTGGTGAAAATGGATATATTTTGAAAATGGAGAGTAATTATTGAGTCATTAATGTATGATATTTAGTCATAACTTGAAAAAAGTTGAAAAGACAATACTAATTAATAATAATATTTAAAGAAAATAAGAAGCTTACAACACTTGCAAAAAAAGAAATTGATGGTATGCTGTGAATTCAATCAAGAAGGAATGGAATTGAAGGATTAATAATATAAAGATGGATATGTGCAGCTATTTCCATTTCATATATGTCAATAAAATACTTTGAAAAATGGTTTCATTTCTTTCAGTCTAAAGTGCAATATTTTAAAATGTTTTATTATTTTATTCATCTACTTTAATGGAACAGTACAAAAATGAAAAAAAAATGTATACAAAACAAAGAACAAACAATAATTACATCTCTATTTACAATTACAGATTAAAATGGTGGAGAATGGAGAAGACAAAATTGAACGCAAAAGAAGATTGGCAAGGGAAAGGAAGCAAAGGTGGAGAGATGCTCAGAAACCGGAAACTTCACAACTCTTGCGAGAAGAAGATCGACAGAGACTTTTAAATAAAAGAAAGATGAGTAAGAAAGCCAAAAGTGAGTGTGTTGGGGCTTCCAAGAAACGTAAAAGTAAACAAAAACATCTCTGTGAACCATTGTCCAATGATTCTATTTTGCAGAATGACTTAAATGTAGACACACAAGAAAAACATGTACATATAGAAAGTGGGTCTGATATCTATGTTGAAGAAATGCATGACAATGTGTTTACTACTGCAGTAGAAGTAGATACTCATTATTGTGGGTTACTTAATGTGGTTTGTCAGTTTTGTGGGGCCTATCATTTTATAAAGGAAAGACCTACTGACGGAAATTTCATTAGTTGCTGTCAGAATGGAAAGGTGAAACTTCCACTAAGACACCCATTTCCATATTATTTAGAATGCATTATGAGCGATCCAACATTTCCAAATTATAATAATTTCAAACAAAACATGAGGTCTTATAACAGTGCAATTTCATTTGCTTCAATGGGTGCAACATTAGCAGAAAATGTACCAGGACATGGTCCTTACTGTTTCAGAGTTCAAGGTCAAATATACCACCGAACTTCACATTTACACCCAAAAGACGGAGAGCAAAGGAAATTTGCACAGTTATATGTCTTAGATACGATGGACGCTGTGGAACAAAGAATGACACTTCCAGAAAATAGACAGTGTTTGCGCATAGTCCTTGAACAGCTGGATAAAATTATGCAAAAAAAACCATATAGTCAAGCATACAAACAATTAGCACAGCTTGAAAAAGAACAACAGGAACATGCTGAAAGACATTAATTGCCTACACCAAGAGTCAATATGGTGTTAAAAAGAGATTGCAACACTGATCAAAGAAGATATAATTTACCTACTGTAAATGAGGTTGCCATGGTGTTTAAAAATGAAGATGGTGAACCACCTTTTCAGCGGGATATTAGAATATATCCACGCAATGAAGAACAACCATTTATCAACATCAATATATTAAGCTGTAATTTAGATCCAATGACATATCCCATTTTCTTTCCAAATGGGGAACCAGGGTGGGAACCAAAATTACAATTGGAAAGTTATCCCAATACTAAACTTCGTATTAGATCTAATATTTCCATGCTGGAATATAAAGTGTCACAAACTGCTATCCGTAATTGTTTTAATCCAATTTTACATGGAGGAAAACTCACTCAACAATGGATTGTTGATTCATATTTACAAGTTGAAGCCAATAATCTAAATTTCATTAAATATCAACAAAATAAATTACGAGTAGAACAGTATTGTGGATTAATGGATTATGTGGCAGATTTAGCTTCCAACAGAGACATTCCAGCTGGAAGAGCAATTATTTTGCCATCCTCTTTCCAAGGATCTCCTCGCAATATGCGAGAAAGGTATAATGATGCCATGGCTATTGTTACAAAATTTGGAAAACCAGATTTATTTATTACATTCACGTGTAATCCACAATGGCCAGAGATCAAGGAAAATTTGAATCTGGGACAAACTACTTCTGACCGACCAGATTTAGTAGCAAGAGTATTCAAAATCAAACTCAATTCATTAATACATGATATCACTAAAGCACACTTATTTGGACAATGTGTGGCTTTTGTTTACACCATTGAATTTCAAAAAAGAGGATTGCCACATGCTCACATACTTTTAATACTGCAGGAAAAAGACAAGTTGAACACTGCAGAGAGAGTGGATTCAGTAATTTCTGCACAATTGCCAGACCAAGAAAAATATACAAAACTTTGGGAGATTGTTACACATAGAATGATTCATGGCCCATGTGGAGAGATGAATCCGAATTCACCATGTATGGAAAATAAAAAATGTACTAAAGAATTTCCAAAACAATTTCAAATGCAAACTTATGCAAATTGTGATGGATATCCTTTGTATAAAAGAAAACAAGGACAAACAGCTATTATGCATGGCCAAAAGGTTGATAATAGATTTGTCGTTCCATACAAACCACATTTGCTCATCAAGTACAATGCACACATCAATGTGGAAGCTTGCACTTTGATTAAATCAATTAAGTATGTGTATAAATATATATACAAAGGATATGATGCAGCTACTGTTGTTGTACAAGGTGCTGGAAATGAAAACGAAAATCCAATTTTACATGATGAACTATCAAATTATTTAGATGCTCGGTATGTGAGTGCTCCTGAAGCAATGTGGCGCCTTTTGAAATTTGAGATGCATGATCGGTCACATGCTATCTATCGTTTAGCTGTACATTTGCCTCAAAGTCAGATGGTTTGCTTTACTCAAGGAAATGAAAGAACTGCATTCTATCAAAGTGAAGACAGAGATACCACACTTACTGCGTGGTTTAAATTAAACTGTCAGGATACGCAGGCCAGACAATTTTTATATACACATAAAATCATACCACGCATTTATACCGTCAGTCCAAGGGACATTGAACATTTCAGCTTAAGACTACTTCTGCTACATGTTCCCTGAGCACAGAGTTTTGAGCATTTACGTACAGTGAATGACATAGTTTATGATACATTCCTATTAGCTGCAAGACATCAAAATTTCATAGCTGATGATACAGAATGGGAGAGGTATCTGGAAGAAGCAGCACTATGATAAATGCCTAAGCAAATGAGACAACAATTTGCATTCATTTGTATATTTTGCAATGTACCTGATGCTTTCACTTTGTGGGAAACATTTAAATTAAACATGTCAGAAGATTTCTTGAAACGTTACAGAGAACCAATAGCTCTGTTAAAAACATTGATGGAAATCCAAGAAATATTGTTGGCTCATGGATTAAATTGTGCAAGTTTTAATTTACCTGATCCAGGACTTATAGATGACATCAATTTTGATGATTATGACACTGAGCTTCAAAAACAAAAAACCCAAGAAAAACTGGCAACTTAAAATATTTTACAGTTAGAAGCATTTCATGCCATCACAAATGCTACAGATGATGAAATGGTCAAAGACCGGTATTTCTATCTAGACGGACCAGGTGGAGCAGAAAAACTTATCTGTACAATTGTTTGATGAGTTATATTCGATCACAGGGTCAGATAGCTATGCAATTTGCAACAACTGGAATTGCTGCACTTTTAATAGATTGTGGTAGAACTGTGCATAGTGGATTTAAGCTGCCAGTTCCCATTTTGGAAACATCAGTGTCAGATATTCGACTCAATTCCATACAAGCAAAAAAATGTAAACTAACTAAACTAATTATCATAGATGAGGCAACAATGATGTCATGTCATGCACTGCAATGTATTGACAGATTCTTAAAATAAGTGATGGATAATAAGTTGCCATTTGGTGGAAAGGTGATGCTGTTAGGAGGCCATTTCAGGCAGACATTACCTGTTGTGCCACATGGAAATAGAACAGAGATCATTGAAACATGTATCAAGACCAGTAAACTGTGGCAAATATTTACACATCTCAAATCAGAATTAAATATGAGATCTGAAGGCCAAAATGAATTCAATGACTGGCTCATTAAAATCGGAGATGGAAAACATCCAGAAATACAGCATTTACCAAATGATACCATTGAAATTCCATCAGAAATGGTTTGCAATGAATCACTCATATCAGCCATATTTCTAAACACTCTTAATAATGAGGATTACACAGACATTGCAAACAAAGTGATATTAACATCAAAAAATATCGATGCCTTGAATGTAAATAACGAAATTTTGAAATATATCAATGCACCACAAAAGAATTATTACAGTGCAGATTCAATTCTGTCAGATAATAAAGACAGTGAATCGAATTTTAGTATCGAATTTATTAATTCGTTAACACCATCTGGAATGCCCCCACATATTTTAAAATTTAAAAAAGGCGCAATTGTTATGTTATTGCGAAATATGAATCCAAAAAAAGGACTTTGTAATGGGACCTGATTAATTGTGCATGAGTTAAAAGATTATTTTATACATGCAGAAACTATAACTGGTACCCATAAAGGTGAACGAGTTTTTATACCAAGAATTGATTTAGCTCCAAGTGAGAGTGGTTTGCCCTTTGTCCTTCAACGGAGACAATTTCCAGTTATCATGGCATTTGCTATGACCATCAATAAATCCAAAGGACAAACATTTAAGTCAGTTGGGATTTTTTTAAAGGAACCAGTTTTTGCACATGGACAACTCTATGTGGCTTTTTCAAGGTGCACTAATCCAAAAGAAATTAAAGTGCATGTTGAAGAAAACGAAACTCAAAGTCATTTATTGGACGATGGATGTGTTTACACCAAAAACATTGTCTACTATGAGGTGTTGGAAAGATAGAGGACAATGGTTTCATTTTAATGCCAACATTTTATGGGACTCAATATGATTGCACAAAAACAATATTTCACATAAAACATCTAAAGAATGGACAAAAAAACATAGAGAACAGTAGTTTGACTTCCAGTACAAAATTAAAGTACTCTGGGACTCTTTAAATAGGGGCCCACTATTTCACTTATGAAAATCTATGTGATATTTGCAGAATGGACAAACTGAAAAAAACAAAAAAAATAACAACACAAACAACAGTAAAATATCCTTAAACAGATTTGAATGGGTTCAAAGTTTTATATTTACATGATTGGCCCCACAAAACAATTAACTGAATTTTTCAGGATTTACAAGAGTTAAATGTTATTGTTTGATGTTACAATTTCAGCTGTTAAATATGTGTTTTTTGAATTTTTACAAAAGTTTGTTAAATATATATGTGGAAAACAACAAAGTCAGAGGTGCTCATCAGAGAACGAACCAACCTTAATAGGTTAGTTCTATAGCCATGATAAGCTACTCTGAGAGCAACCTCTTTTAGCTCACTTGTGCCCTTCACAGGGAGAAATATCCTGTAGTATATCAGTCTGGTCCCACTCAAAAGAGTGACCCAGCCCCGAAATACCAGGCAATTCTACCCTGAACAGGAGAAAAAGCAAACCCCAGACGCGTTTCGGCCTTTATGGGCCTCGTCAGTGAGGTGCAGCTGAACTCCCTAAGGCACAGTGAGCAAGGGGTCCACGTCTGGAGTCCCCTATTACCCTTAGGGAGACTAAACCCTAAAGGTAATTTGCATATAGAAAACAACAAAGTCAGAGGTGCTCATCAGAGAACGAACCAACCTTAATAGGTTAGTTCTATAGCCATGATAAGCTACTCTGAGAGCAACCTCTTTTAGCTCACTTGTGCCCTTCACAGGGAGAAATATCCTGTAGTATATCAGTCTGGTCCCACTCAAAAGAGTGACCCAGCCCCGAAATACCAGGCAATTCTACCCTGAACAGGAGAAACAGCAAACCCCAGACGCGTTTCGGCCTTTATGGGCCTCGTCAGTGAGGTGCAGCTGAACTCCCTAAGGCACAGTGAGCAAGGGGTCCACGTCTGGAGTCCCCTATTACCCTTAGGGAGACTAAACCCTAAAGGTAATTTGCATATAGAAAACAACAAAGTCAGAGGTGCTCATCAGAGAACGAACCAACCTTAATAGGTTAGTTCTATAGCCATGATAAGCTACTCTGAGAGCAACCTCTTTTAGCTCACTTGTGCCCTTCACAGGGAGAAATATCCTGTAGTATATCAGTCTGGTCCCACTCAAAAGAGTGACCCAGCCCCGAAATACCAGGCAATTCTACCCTGAACAGGAGAAACAGCAAACCCCAGACGCGTTTCGGCCTTTATGGGCCTCGTCAGTGAGGTGCAGCTGAACTCCCTAAGGCACAGTGAGCAAGGGGTCCACGTCTGGAGTCCCCTATTACCCTTAGGGAGACTAAACCCTAAAGGTAATTTGCATATAGAAAACAACAAAGTCAGAGGTGCTCATCAGAGAACGAACCAACCTTAATAGGTTAGTTCTATAGCCATGATAAGCTACTCTAAGAGCAACCTCTTTTAGCTCACTTGTGCCCTTCACAGGGAGAAATATCCTGTAGTATATCAGTCTGGTCCCACTCAAAAGAGTGACCCAGCCCCGAAATACCAGGCAATTCTACCCTGAACAGGAGAAACAGCAAACCCCAGACGCGTTTCGGCCTTTATGGGCCTCGTCAGTGAGGTGCAGCTGAACTCCCTAAGGCACAGTGAGCAAGGGGTCCACGTCTGGAGTCCCCTATTACCCTTAGGGAGACTAGAAATATATATGTGGTATAGTCAAATATGTATTGTTAGTATAAAGTTGAAGTATTTAATAATAATTGGAAATGTAATATTTAAAGACACAGGGCCTCATTCTATTATCGGCCGTAAATCGACCGTAAGGCTGCGATTCCTTGCGGGGGTTCTGTTAACTCGCAATTCAATTATACGGCCCCGCAAGGATCTCCTATTACGACCGGCCGCATATCTTGAAACCGGCCGTAAGCTCTGAAATCTAAAAACTCAAAAATAAATTCAAGCCTGCACTGTACAGCTCTGTAAATGCTAGGGATCATATTGGGGGACATGAGGATTAAAAGTAACCCACTCTCAAGCTTGCACATCAGCCCAAACCCGAGTTCAAATTAACTGTTTATTTTCCGGCTGCGGCGTGGGCGGGTCTGAGGTGCTCCAAGCACTCTGAGCCTTTTACATGTATATTTTCCGGATATTACAAAAAAAATATTTTACGGATTTGAGTATAGGGTAATTATGTGCTATTTTTGCTAACACCAAATATCACTTTATAGACTCTGCAAAGTGCAGGATGGCTTTATTTGGGCTATATTTCGTGCTTAATTGGTGCTAGCGGGACCTCTTTCCTGCAAGTAAGCTGTGGCTCGCTTTTAGCCTTGCAGACAGGGTTCCCGGAGCAATTGAATTGCAAATAGGAATTTCTTACGGCCGATTTCCTTGCGGCCGTTTAAGAACAAAGGATTTCCTCCGGCGCGAGCGGCCGTAAGAGATAGCAAGGCACCGGCCGCAAGCCTGCCGGAATCCCCGGCCGGAGGGGAATAGAATAGCAGAATAGCTTGCGGCCAGTCCTTGCGGCCCCGCAACGGCTGCGGCCGCTAATAGAATGAGGCCCACAGTATTGATTCAGGGAGAAATCCGATCACCAGTTAATGGGGTCAGGAAGGAATTAATTTTTTTCCCTCTTTGATACAATTGGACAAGTTTCAATAGGGGGTTTTTATTGTTTGCCTTCCTCTGGATTCAATGCTAATTTAGTTTAACAAATATGTTATAAATGATAAAAAACATGTTATTGATAAAACAATTTACTTACTCTAAGTTAATATTGTCCGCAGTTACTTAGTGATAAATATGTATTGAAAAGTGTTAGTATTATTAACTAAATGTGTAACGAATGTTTCACATACAAGTTGCATGTTACAAAATTTAATGTTTGTGAAATATAAGTTGAAAGTTAAAAAAATAAAAAGTTAAAACAATTAATGTGTTTTTATTTTTAGAAAAAAAAAGGGACAAATGTAGCTGACTCATTTTGTGTTGCAAACAAATTTCACAACATTTATTTTTTATTGACCATCATTTTTTGACGAGCAAGTCGCTAGTATAATATATTCCATTTCTCTTTTCATCATACTTGATATAGTCCTGTTTGCTATACTATTATAAGGAATAGAGAATAGTGTCTAAACTCTCCTTAATAAAACATACTAAAAATATAAAGAATTAAAACAATTTAAAGAGCCTCAATATTTCAGAATGTTTATTTTCTCACAGTATATGTTGCATTTATGAGATGTCCTGAGATCACGTTACTTGAGGTGCAAGGTCTCCATAAGAGGGGTACTGGTATATGGGTTTTAATAACAAAAGGACCTTGAGAACTTCTGAGCTGTTTCAGGCATCTGTAACCAACCTCATTACATAAGTGCAACCTCATCTTGAGTATATTGTTGAGATTGGTTACCAGTTGTTCACATGTTCAAGCTAACAGTGAGTTATATTTAGGCTGTATGCCTGGGGCTCATTTTACATTTATTTTAATTGCATTTCACAAATTTGGATACGTTCATCTAGTTTCTATCCGATAGCTAATTGAGAATACTTTTGTCAATTTATGCCATTATTCTCACTTTTTGCAATATAATGTATGTCACACTTTTACATTACATACACTCATATAGCTAACTCAGTTGTATGTGTTTGTTTATATATATAACTAGCGAATTGCCCGTCAAAAAATGATGGCAATAAAAATTGAAGCCTGGCAATTCTGTTTGCCACAAAATGCAATATTTTGCCCCCTCTGAGCACCTTTGGTGCTCATCGCAAGCCAGAGGCTGATCGCCTTTGGCCCTCATTGTGAACCTCTCCTCCCATCTACTTCATCGCTCATTACAGGCCCTAGCAACTTGCCATGTATCTCTTTCCACCATCTCCCCCCTGTCCCTACCCTGTGTCTTTCTCCTCTGTGTGTGTGCTAAATCTTTGTGTGGCTCACTCTGACTGCTGTTGTTTTTATTTTCAAACTCCTGTGTGCCTGGCGTCGATGGTGTAAGTGTTACTGTCTTTGCCATTGTGTATTTTCTATGTCCTACGTGCCTGGCATTGTTGTTGTAACGTGGTGTATTTTCTAAGTTCTGCGTGCCTGGCCTGGCAGAGCCTCATTTTCATCTTGTTAAAGAATTTTTATGTTTTTTCGGGCTCTATTTTTTCGTTCGTGGAAAAAGGGGAAATATGCCTCAAATTAACTTGCAATCTCAGTCACAGGCATCCTGACTCCCCCCCCCCACCCCACCCCCCCGTGCTGAGTTTTCAAGTTAATTTGTGGCATATTTGGGTTTATTTTTGTGTTTCTCGAGTGCCACGTTTCGGGCGTTAAATGTGTATTTTTGCAGGGACTGGATTTTTTCTGTCGTCCATATTTTTGCAAAGTATTACAGGCCGTATTTTTGTAATACAATTTTTTCAAACTGCTACGGGGCCTGCACTGTAAATTGGATAATTGAGATTTCTGTTGATCTGTAGTCATTTGTGATAGAAGCCCTCCACCGTACAGAATACAGTAAATAAACATTTGAATGTCTAAAAATAAGTTAAAAAATGTATTTACTGTTCAGAAGTTTGATTTATTGCACTGCACTGTGGGAACCTGGGCAGGACATGCAAATGAACCAACAATGCATTTTCACTCTTTAATCCAAAATCCACTTTATACATAGCTCCTTTTAGGCATACGCTCACTGAATTACACGGCTATAGGATGGATTATGCACAAGCCAGGAGACCTACCCACAGACAGCTGTTTTTCGATCTCGTAAGTGTGGGGCGGGTTTCTAGTGTGTTCATTAAATTTTGTTGCAAGGCTATTTACCACAACATCATTTAGCTTATGGTATATATATCTCTCTCTCTATATATACTCTCTCTTTAATTAATTGCCAAGCAAGTTTTCAATCTTATACAGTGATTTGAAAAAAAACACCATGAATGTACAATGTCAAACTCAAAGACAAGGCCCTCTTCTTTCTGCAATGAGTTTAATATTGTATTTATTATTTTCTCTTCTCTGTATTTAACCCCTGTAGAGAGCTACAGAATATGTTTGAGCTTTAAAAAATGTAATATATATATATATATATATATATATATATATATACCAGCGGCTTGCCCGTCAAAAATTAAGGGCCAATAAAAAAGTGTTGAAATGCTGTTTGTCACACAATGTGAGTGTGCCTCAACTATATAGACCTGTATAATACACTAATGAACGCATGTAATAACAGTATACGTGCCATGAGGGTCATCCAGGACCCTCATGACACAAAGTGTAAGCACTACACCATTTTAACCCGATCACTTATGGGGGTCTGATAAACCTCTATTTAACCCCAACAGTCCCATAAGGGTATATTATGACCATTATGGGCCTGTTACAACCCAACATTAACTACATAAGTGCCATGACGGTCCTCAAGGACCATCATGCCACTGTCTCAACACTCCACTGCACTATACCCTCCCAATAAAACATTAAATATCAACTAAACCCCCTCTACACTAACCTATTAACACCTACACTATCTACCTACAATACCTACCTACCTACCCCCTAATAACCCCCTCCCCACCACTGTTATTACAGAAAATAAAAAACCTAAGTCATGAAAAATAAATAAAAAGGAACATTGCAGAAAATAAAAAAAATACATTACAACCCCCCTTACTCCAGAACAAAAAAAATTACACACATGAATAGGAAATACATATAGAATACATACAATACAATACAAATAAAATACAATACCCCCTATCTATCTAACATAAAATACATCCTATCTATCTAAAATACATCTCCCAATCTATCTAATATACAATAAATCCTATCTATCTAAAATACATACCCCAATCTAACATACAATATATACTATATAATATACAATAAATCCTAACTATCTAAAATACATACCCCTATCTAACATACAATAAATACTATATAATATACAATAAATCCTAACTATCTAAAATATATACCCCTATCTAACATACAATAAATGCTATCTCCATATACAAACCCTAATTCTAAGCTAAAATAAATTAATTAAGACCACTTACCTTTGCAAATGTCCGTTCAGATCAGCAACCTAGGGGAAAAGTAGAAAAGATGAGTACAACACATTTACATAAAATAAATAAACATTCTAAATATTCTAAATATTCTACTCACCTTTCCAGCATGTCCCCGTCCTTCTTCTTTTCTTCACCGGCGCGCCCCCTGTTAAAAAAAACATTACATTACTACAACATAAATATAAACATAACAAAATAAAAAATAAACATAATATACACTGTACTTACCTCCCCGCAATGTCCCTGGCCTCCTCCTCTTCTGCCCCGTCCTGGAACAATCTGCTCCCTAAAAAAAAAAAAAAAAATGGAGATCCGCACTCGCGGACCTCCCCGACGCTAATGAGCCTCCTACAGAGTTTTCCAGAAGAAAATTGTCAATGGCGGCTTCTGATTGGTTGATAATGCTGTCTACCAAATTCAGAAAATCAGAAGGCGCCAATGTGTGAGCAAATCAGAAAGGGATACACCCCAAAATCCCACTCTGATTGGACACTGCACCTGTCAATCTTTATTTAATCAGAAGGCTTTATTGCCATCAGCCAATCAAAATGTGATACACTCATTGGCTGTAATACTGATTGCCATTGACTACAGCCAATCAGAAGGCGCAAATGCCTTCAGCCAATCACTATGTGGGGTGTATCCCATTGTGATTGGCTATTGTCACTGCAACCAATCAGAATGCGCAGATGCCTTCAGCCAATCACCCTGTGGGGGTGTATCCCATTGTGATTGGCTGAAGGCATCTGCACATTGTGATTTGTTTAAATAAAGATTGACAGGTGCATTAGCCAATCAGAGTGGGATTTTGGGGTGTATCCCATTCTGATTGGGTTTACACATTGGTGCCTTCTGATTGGCAGAATTTGATAGACAGCGTTTTCAGCCAATCAGAAGGATCCATTGCCTATTTTCTTCCGGAAAAGGCTCCAGAGCGTGGATTGTTTCAGGGCGGGGTAGAAGAGGAGGAGGTCGGGGACATGGCGGGGAGGTCAGTACAGTGTATATTATGTTTATTTTTTTTATGTTTATATGTATGTTGTAGTAATGTAATGGTTTTTCTTAACAGGGGCCGCGCCGGAGAAGAAAAGAAGAACGACATGGGGACATGCTGGAAAGGTGAGTAGAATATTTAGAATATTTAGAATGTTTATTTATTTTATATAAATGTGTTGTACTAATTTTTTTTTCTCTAGGTTGCTGATCTGAAGGGACATCTGCAAAAGTAAGTGGTCTTAATTATTTTATTTTAGCTTAAAATTAGGCTTTGTATATGGAGATAGCATTTATTGTATGTTAGATAGGGGTATGTATTTTAGATAGTTAGGAGTCATTGTATGTTAGGGGTATGTATTTTAGATAGTTAGGATTTATTGTATATTATATAGCATTTATTGTATGTTAGATAGGGTTATGTATTTTAAATAGATAGGATTCACTGTATGCTAGATAGATTGGGGGATGTATTTGAGATAGATAGGATTGATTGTATGTTAGATAGATAGGGGTATTGCATTTTATTTTATTTGTATGGTATTGTATGTATTCTATATGTATTTCCTTTTCAGGTGTGTAATTTTTTTTTTCTGTAGTGGGGGTGTGTAATGTATTTTTTTTATTTTCTGTAATGTTCCTTTTTTTATTTTTTGTGACTTAGGTTTTTTTTTATTTTCTGTAATGTAGATTTTTTATTTTTGGTGACTTAGGTTTTTTTATTTTCTGTAATGTAGATTTTTTATCTTTTGTGACTTAGGTTTTTTTTAATTTTCTGTAATTAGAGTGGTGGGGGATTTATTAGGGGGTAGGTAGTGTAGGTAGGTAGTGTAGTTGTTAATAGGTTAGTGTAGAGGGGGGTTAGTTTTGATTTAATGGTTAATTGTGGGGTATAGTGCAGTGTAGTGTTTGTACTTAGTGTCATCATGGTGCTTGAGGACCGTCATGGCACTTATGTGGTTAATGTTAGGGTTGTAACAGCCCCATAAGGGTCATAATATACAATTATGGGACTGATGGGGTTAAATAGAGGCTTATGAGGGTTTGTATTAACCCCCATGAGTGACAGGGTTCTTTATTGGCTTATGGGGGTCTGTATTGACCCCCATGAGTGACAGGGTTTATTATGGTTTATGGGGGTCAGGATGGACCCTCATGAGTGACGGGGGGAATCAAGTGCTTATGGGGGTCTGTATTGACCCCCATGAGTGGCAGGTTAATTATAGGTTTATGGGGGTCTGTATTGACCCTCATGAGTGACAGGATTAATTAAGTGATTATGGGGGTATGTATTGACACCCATGAGTGACAGGGTTAATTAAGGGTTTATGGGGGTCTGTATTGACCCCCATTAGTGACAGAGTTAATTAATAAATTATGGGGGTCTGTATTGACCCCCATGAGTGACAGGGTTAATTAAGGGTTTATGGGGGTCTGTACTGACCCTCATGAGTGAGCGGGTTAATTAAGTTCTTATGGGGGTCTGTTTTGACCCCCATGAGTGACAGGGTTAATTAGGGGCTTATGGGGTCTGTATTGACCCCCATGAGCGACAGGGTTAATTAAGTGCTTATGGGGGTCTGTATTGACCCCCATGTGTGACAGGGTTAATTAAGTGCTTGTGGGGGTCTGTATTGACCCCCATGTGTGACAGGGTAATTAAGTGCTTATGGGGGTCTATATTGACCCCCATGAGTGAATGGGTTAATTAAGTGTTTATGGGGTCTGTATTGACCCCCATGTGTGAAAGGGTTAATTAAGTGCTTATGGGTTCTGTATTTACCCCCATGCGTGACAGGGTTAAATAAGTGCTTATGGGGTCTGTATTGACCCCCATGCGTGACAAGGTTAATTAAGTGCTTATGGGGGTCTGTATTGACCCCCATGCGTGACAAGGTTAATTAAGTGCTTATGGGGGTCTGTATTGACCCCCATAAGTGACCGGGTTAATTAAGTGCTTACGGGGGTCTGCATTGACCCTCATGAGTGACAGGGTTAACTAGGGGTTTATGGGTATCTGTATTTACACCCATGAGTGACGGGGTTAATTAGGGGTTTATGGGTGTCTGTATTGACCACCATTAGTGACAGGGTTAATCAAGTCCTTATGGTGGTCTTTATTAACCCCCATGAGTGACAGGGTTAATTAAGTGCATATAAGGGTCTATATTGACTCCCATGCATGACAGGGTTAATTAAGTGCTTATGGGGGTCTGTATTGACCCCCATGTGTGAAAGGGTTAATTAAGTGCTTATGGGTTCTGTATTGACCCCCATGCGTGACAGGGTTAAATAAGTGCTTATGGGGTCTGTATTGACCCCCATGCGTGAAAAAGGTTAATTAAGTGCTTATGGGGGTCTGTATTGACCCCCATAAGTGACCGGGTTAATTAAGTGCTTACGGGGGTCTGTATTGACCCTCATGAGTGACAGTGTTAACTAGGTGTTTTATGGGTATCTGTATTTACACCCATGATTGACGGGGTTAATTAGGGGTTTATGGGTGTCTGTATTGACCACCATTAGTGACAGGGTTAATCAAGTCCTTATGGGGGTCTTTATTGACCCCCATGAGTGACAGGGTTAATTAAGTGCTTATAAGGGTCTACATTGACTCCCATGCATGACAGGGTTAATTAAGTGCTTATGGGGGTCTGTATTGACCCCCATGAGTGATGGGGTTAATTAAGTGTTTATGGGGTCTGTATTGACCCCTATGCGGGACAGGGTTAATTAAGGATTTATGGTGGTCTGGATTGACCCCCATGAGTGACCGAGTTAATTAAGAGCTTATGGGGGTCTGTAACGACTCCCATGAGTGACAGGGTTAGTTAATGTATTATGGGGGTCTGTATTGACCCCCATGAGTGACAGGGTTAATTAGGGGTTTATGGATGTCTGGATTGACCCCCATGAGTGACAGGGGTTTTTAGGGGTTGATGCTGCTCTGTATAGAGCTCCATGAGTGATAGGGTTAAAACATTTTTTATTAAGGACCTGTAAGTTGGGAATTTAGAATTTTCATTGCATCGGGGGTCCCCACTGCGAGGGTTAATGTGGGGTTAATGCGGGTTTCCGAACTTATATCAGATCCCTTCAAGGGTTAATTAAGGGTTTATGGGTGTCTGGATTGACCCCCATGAGTGACAGGGTTATTTAGGGGTTGATGGGGCTCTGTATAGAGCCCTATGAGTGACCCGTATGGCGGGAATTTTGTGGGGTTAATGCGGGTTTCCGAGTTTATCCCAGATCCCGTGGGGTTAATGTGGGATTCCGAGCTTATCTCGGATCCCTTCAAGGGTAAGTTGTACGTGGCTGGGCCGTCTGGGGTCGTTGAGCCTCGTTTTCATTATTTTCAGCTGCCATTTTTTCCTCGCTTACCCGTTTTTCGAGTGCTGAAACGGTGGAATTTGGGGTTAAATTTGCGTGTAACAACACTTCCAGATGTCCTGGCTGTCCCCCGTGCTGTGGGTGAGTGTTTTTTGGTCATTATTGGGTTTATTAGTGTGTTTTTAGTGTTTTTGTGTTCGGGTTCGGGGGGTTAGTAAAGTGTTTTGCGAGACACAGGGGTGGGAGAAGAGGAGGGGAAGGAGAGGACTAAGTGCTGCGAGTTTACAGGTGTGTGGGGTGGTTTGGAGCGCCGTAGGACTAAGTGCTGTGAGTTTAGAGGTGTGTGGGGTTGTGTTGTTTGCAACTCATGCGCAGTAAAGCCTACATCTTCTGCAAATGCGGCCCCTTTGCGAGGGTCCGCATTTGCGGCCCGAACTGCATCCCTCGCTTTGCGAGGGATGCAGTTCTTGCGAGCTTGCTTTGCGAGCTCGCAAAGCGTGACAACGTTTCGTAGTTTGACAACTGTTATATGTGATATATATGTATATATATATATATATATATATATATATATATATATATATAGTAGACTCTCAGTTAACCGGCACCCATGGGGAGGCCTAGATTAGCTGCCTCCTAAAGAATCTGTATGTCGACCAAGAAGCCACGTCAGAACCGAACATGGGAAACCAAATGGTTCAAGATCAGAAAAGGAGTGCGACAAGATTGTATATTGTCACCTTATTTATTCAACTTATATGCAGAATACATCATGCGTAAGGCTGGACCGGATGAATCCAAAGCCGGAATCAATATTGCTGGAAGGAATATCAACAACCTCAGATACGCCAATGATACTATTCTGATGGCTGAAAGTGAGGAAGAACTAAAGGACTTATTGATGAGGGTAAAAGAATTGAGTGCAAAAGTTGGCCTGCTGCTCAACGCTAAAAAGACGAATATCATGGCAAACGGCAATCTCACTTCCTGGCAAATAGACGGGGAAGAAGTGGAGGCAGCAACAGATTTTATTTTCCTTGGATCCAAGATCTGTGCAGATGGTGATTGTAGTCATGAAATTAAAAGAAATTTGCTTCTGGGGAGGAAAATTATGGCAATCTTGGACAAGCTTGTAAAAAGTAAAGATATTAAACTATGAACAAAGGTCCACATAGTTCGAACTATGGTATTCCCAGTAGTAACTTACGGATATGAGAGCTAGACCATAAAGAAATCTGAGCGCTGTAGAATTGAGGCCTTTGAATTGTGTTGTTGGAAAAGACTGCTTAGAGTCCCTTGGACTGCAAGAAGATCCAATAAATCAATACTTCAGAAAATCAGAACACACTGTTCACTAGAAGGTATTATCAGGAGGCTGAAGTTTAAATATTTTGGCCATATTATGAGACGGCAGGATTCCCTAGAAAAGACTCTGATGCTGGAAAAGATTGAAGGCATAAGAAGAAGGAGGAGGAAGAGATGGATGGGGTCACTGAAGCAACGAACATGAGATGGCGGTGGCTGAGAGATGCGTCTGGAGTGCTGTGGTACATAGAGTCACGGAGAGTCGGACGGACTGAACGACTAAATAACAACAACAGATTAGCTACACATGGGATGCTCTGCTAAGTATATTTGTCAGAGAGGGCTATTCTAGAAGCAGCAGCTTTCACTCCTCACTTACACACAACGTACGTTCTGCTGGAGGGTGCGGTGCTGAACTCGAGGATTATAGTGCCAACACTGCACTGGCTCAGTCACACATGCCTGTCTGCTTCCAGGTAAAACTAAATTGCAGAGACGTACAGTGGATGCCTGTAATCATTTCACGGCATGACAACCTGGCTCCTGGTATTTGCTGAGGCCTTTAAATTTAAATTTTAATTAAAAGTACAGTATTTTTTTTTTTCTGGTTGCTTAACTGAGAGTCTACGGTATATATTGTAAGTAAAATTTAGTTGTAAGTATAATTTTATCTAAATGTTAAATTTTTCAAACAATTGGAACTTTTGTGTGTTTTAAAATATATGTCCTGTAATGCCCAGGGCCTGACTGGACTGTTTTACACTATGGCCTGGGCCTGGACTGGCAAGAAGTTACCCTGTTTATTGTTATAGTTATGTATTTTTTACTTATGATTACATTGACATATAAATTGTATGTATTTTGATTATGTGACAGTGTGGTTATCTAGTGATGACTCACCCAGCCCCACCTAAATAAACAAACACAGGGGGTCTTGGGCAGATAAAGCAGATATGCTGAGTGTTTACAGCAAATGGTTATCGTTAATACAATCACCAGGATAAGTGTAAGGGCCTGAGCTCATCACATGTACAGGGTTTCACAGTAAGCGGGGGGGGGGGCAGACTATCGTTAATTGGTCAGTCTTCTATTTACCTAAGGATAGGGCTTACTGTAATTGGCCAGCCTGTGCGCCAGAAAAGTGTATAAAATGTGACAATTAATAAAGGTATGGCAGTTGTGTCTGAACTTACATAAACAAGGTGTAAGTGTAATTCTGTGCATTAATCCTAATTCTAAGAGATCAGATGTTGTTCTTGATATTCTGGCCTATGGAAGCATTCTCCTGGGCATGGTACTGGTGTTTGGTACATCTTCTGCTATCAGCGGTGTAAAAGGGCCACACGATTCTGCTGGATAGGTTTGAACCAGGTTCTTACCAAGTCAAATTGAAGTAGCAGATTGTGGCCACTGATGGCAGTGCTGGCACCTCTGTGGAATACAATAAAATGGCAAGGAAAATCTGGGTGGGGTGGGGGATACCGCATATAGTATAACTGCTTTTCTACAAATAAACATACACATTGAAAAATCTGGGAGGGATTTGTCCTCTTCGCTACCACCTAACCTGCCCCCCCCCCCCCCCCCCGAAAGTTTCTACATCCATACTCAGAGTATTGAACAGGAGAGCAGGGATGACAAAATCAATAATGGTCAAGGAGCTGCTCCTAAATTATGAACTATGCCAAGTAGAAGGAGGTTTGGTCAACCCAAGCACAATTCTGTCAACACAACTCCATGACCTGGGCCTAGGCTGTCTGCAGCAGAGGAGGATGAGGCGTTCAGGAGATTTCAGAGATTGAAAGCGGCCATGCCAGAGGATATTACTACAGAGCAGTTAATGGCCCTCAGGGCACAGATCATACAGGAGGTACAGGAAAAGTGGAGAATGTTAAGCAACAGCCCTGTCCCTGCTCCTATGGAGGGGAAATGCTTATCCCCAACAGAGACAGAAAATTATGTGGTGACTGGAAAGGACTGTCAAGGAATGGGCCTTCTAAACAAATGAATGGCGTTCCTGGGACTATGGGCAGGTCAAAAGCTAATAGAATAGCTAGAGGAACTGGGAGATGAGGAGGTCGCCCTGGAGGAGCAATACTGTAGCGGGGTTGCAATATTACACTTAATATCTCCGCAGGTAGACTGTAAAATATCCAAGAGAAGCACTGAACAGTCTCATAATCCCAATTTCCTCATACTGGACGATAAACAGTTGGGAGTAAAAAAAACACAACCTTTATTTTAACAAACACAGATATATATATATATATATATATATATATATATATATATATATATACATATATATATATATATATCGTAGGAAAACAGGAAATCAAAACAGGGAAATAAACACATGCTCATATTTGGCCACACACTACAGAGAGAGAGAACAATAGTTGCGGTCACAGCACACATCACCCGGTGCCTAGCTGGCTACTCTTAAAATATAACAGGCATTACCATATAGTGCAGAGATTGATAGGATCATCCCTCTCTTTGCCCTATCTGTCTCCACGAGGTCTACCAGATAGCTACCAAGTAATCCCCCATGACTCTTGCAAGGTAAAGGTTAACCCTTTCCCTGCCGTACTCTCTAGCTCTGTGAATTACACCCTGCTCTCTGTATATTAACACATATCAATAACACAATGTCATTGTAATAAGACTTGGTGGCTGTTTTTTGCCACACAGCTCCCCAGTAACCACAAGCCGGCATACCCAGTGTAATCCCAGCAGATTGGCTTGGGGATGTCTGGGGGAGTCCTCGTAGATCACTTTTCCAGTTCAGTTTGTCTGGAAAACCAGTCAGCGTTGCTGTTTTGCTTTCCAGGGCGGTAGTGTATTGTAAAGTCAAAGGGCTGCAGATCAAGACTCCATTGAAGCAGTCTGGTATTGTCTCCTGCCACCCTGTTGAGCCACACTAACGGTTGTGATCTGTGAGTAAGGAAAAGGTTTGCCCATACAAATACGGCTGTAGCTTCTTGAGGGCCCAAACCACGCGCAAGCATTTTTTTTAGATGGCGTGGTTGATTACTTCCTGGGGTAAAAATGTTCTGCTGAAGTAAGCCACAGAGTGTTCGCCGCCATCTGAACCGACTTGGCTCAATACGGCCCCCAATCCACACATAGAAGCGTCTGTATGAACAAATAAGCGGTTGGTGGGATCACGAGCAGCTAGTACAGGGGCCTTGATTAGAACAGTTTTAAGTTGCTAAAATGCCTGTTCACACTCTGGGGCCCAGACTACCTTCCTAGGGAGGTTCTTACAGGTCAAATCAGTAAGGGGTTTGGCCTGGGCACTATCGTTGGGCACAAATTTGCGATAATACCCTGCTGTTCCTATGAAAGCTGGGACCTGAGTCTTCGTACAGGGGGCCGGCCTTTTAGCTATAGCCACCACATCCTCCACGCACTCATAATAGGGTTTTAGCATATTAGCGTCTTCCCTCTACTGCTGAGCACGGGCCAATCACATAGGTGGTATCAAATTTTTGTTCTAAAACCCAGTATGGGCCCTGCCAGGCGGCCTGCATGCTGTCATTGCGGACAGGTTTCAAAATCAATATCTTTTGTCCCACTTGAAAGCTGCAGTCCCTGGCTCCTCTATGGTACCATTGGCGCTGACGTGGCCGCCTGGAGGTTGGATTGTACCGTACGGGTCAACTCCGCCAGGCAGTCCCTAAACTCAGACACATATGGAACGATAGGGGTACCATCTGCACTAACTTCTTCCTCCCAATGTTTTGTTATTAAGTCTAACCGGCCTCTCACCCTTCTACCGAACAGTAGTTCAAAGGGGGACAATCTGGTGGATTCTTGGGGCACCTACTTGTACGCAAATAGAAGGTGGGGCAGGAATCTTTCCCACTCTTTCCTAGTGTCTATGAACGTCCGGAGCGTTTGTTTTAGCGTCCCATTAAAACATTTGCAGAGACCATTGGACTGGGGGTTTATACGATGGGTGGTGGTCGGTGGTGGCGCTGTGCATAATAGTGTTCATTGGCCAGCCGAGCGGCATCGGAGATGGTAAGGGGGTTACAGTCCCTTACCCATACTTGCACCTCTGGGGTCAGTCCACTGAAGAACTATTCTAGCAGAATCAATTCCAGTTGTTCTTCCATGGTTGTGGCTCGGCTATCCTGAACCCATCCCATGGCAGCTCTCAGCAGTCGATAAGCCCACTCGGCATGGGAGTCCTTCTCCTGTTTCTTGAGCTCCCGAAATCGGCATTGGTATGCCTCTGGGGTGATAGCATATCAAGTTAAGATGGCCTGCTTCACCTGGTGGTAATCTTTGCTGTCCTCATCTGGAACTGCCCAGTACATAGTTACATAGTTATATAGTAATTAAGGTTGAAAAAATACTTTCAGTTCATCAAGTTCAACCTTTTAAGATCTCCCCTGATCTGCAAAATGCAGATTAAATATTAATTACTTAGTTGTTAATTTATTATTAATCAAATTTTTAAAATTATATTTAAATTATTCATCCAGAGGAAGGCAAACAGAACCCCCCCCCCCCCCCACCCAAGTAAGACTTAGCCAGTGGTCTCAAAGGGAGAACAAAATATTCCTTCCTGACCACAGATACTGGAGATCAGATTTCTCCCTAGATCAATACTGTCTCTCTAATTATCCATGATAACCCTGAATTCCCTTTTTAATTAGCAATAAATCCAGGCCCTTTTAAAGTTATCTATCGAATCCGCTGTCACCACCTCCTCTGGTAGAGAATTCCACAGATTAACCACCCTTACTGTGAAGAACCCTTTTCTTTCTTTAAGGTGGAATCTTTTTACTTCTAACCTCAAGGGATGTCCTCTTGTCAGTTGAAAACATCTTGGCACAAAAAGCTCCCTTCACAAATCTTTATATTGACCCTCAATGTATTTATATAAGGTAATCATATCCCCTCTTAGACGCCTTTTTTCTAGAGAAAATAAGTTTAATTTGGTTAGTCTTTCTTCATAACTTAGCCCCTCCATTCCCCTTATTAGTTTTGTTGCCCTCCTCTGTACCTTTTCCAGCTCTAAAATTTCCTTTTTATGAAGTGGTGCCCAAAATTGTACTCCATATTCCAAATGAGGGTGTATTAGAGATTTGTATAGTGTCAGAATTATATTTGCTTCCCTTGCCTCTATACCCTTCTTAATACATGCTAATATTTTATTTGCCTTTGCAGCTGCTGATTGGCTTTGAGCACTGTTACCTAGATGGTTGTCCATAAGCACTCCCAAATCCCTTTCAATATCTGAAACACCTAGATTTGCTCCATTAAGATTATAAATTGCATGGAAATTTTTCCTTCCCAGGTGCATAACTTTACATTTATTCGTATTAAATCTCATCTGCCATTTAGATGCCCATTCCTCAATTTTATGTAAATCCCTTTGGAGGGAAATCACATCATTATCTGATTTAATTACCTTGCACAACTTCGTGTCATCAGCAAAAATGGAGACACCACACTCCAATCCTACCTCTAAGTCATTAATAAATATGCTAAAAAGGAGAGGACCTAATACTGAACCTTCAGGAACCCCACTTACCACATTAGTCCAATCCGAGTATGTTCCATTTACAACAACCCTTTGCTTCCTGTCTTTTAGCCAGCAATCAATCCATGAGCAGATATTTTCTGCAATTCCTGTATCTCTTAGTTTGCACAATACTCTCCCATGTGGCACTATATCAAAAGCCTTTGCAAAGTCCAAGACTACTTCCACTGAGTTGCCTTGATCCAGGTTCCTACTAACCTCCTCATAGAAACTAATTAGATTTCTTTGACATGACCTATCCCTCATAAATTCATGTTGACTCCTACTTATAATCCTGTTCAAATAGATATATTCTTGTATATTATCCCTTATTAACCATTCTAAAAGCTTCCACACTACAGAAGTGAGGCTCACTGGTCTATAATTCCACGGATTTGCTCTTGCTCCCTTTTTAAATATAGGTATCACATCTGCTTCTCTCCAGTCATCTGGTAGAGACCCTGTGTTGAGTGAATCTTGAAAAATTAAATTAAATGGTTTGGCTATTAAAGAACCTAGTTCCCTCAGTACCCGTGGTTGTATTCCATCAGGACCCGAGGCTTTATTAACATTTGTTTTTTCCAACCTTTTTTTGGATTACTTCCTGTGTTATCCAATTATTTGGCAAAGTTAGTGTAGCCCCATTATGTTGGAAGGTCCCAACCACTGGTACCTCCCTTGTGTATACCGAAGAAAATAACCTATTTAGTTCATCTGCCTTTTCCTGGTCACCAATTTTCAGATGGCCTGTTTCACATTCTTATGTTCCTATAGCTTCCTTACTGGCCTTCTTCTCATTAATATACTTAAAAAATATTTTAGGGTTAGTCTTACTTTCTTTTGCAATTAATTTTTAATTTTCTATTTTAGCCAGTCTAATAGCACTTTTGCAAGCCTTATTGATTTCCTTGTACTCCCGTAAAGCAGTCTCTGTTCCCTCTTGTTTGTATAATTTAAATGCATTCTTTTTACTCCTTATCTTGATCTTTAAATCATTGTTAAGCCACATTTGATGGGATTTACTCCTTTTACTTTTATTCCCACATGGTATATGCCGATGTGTATGTATATTTATTAAGGATTTAAATGTTGTCCATTTATGCTCAGTGTTTTTACCTATCAGTTCACTTTCCCAGTCTATACTTTGTATTGCTGCTCTAAGACCATTAAAATCTGCCCTTTTAAAAAAAAAAAATGTTGTTGGCCCCTTAAAATTTAGTTTTTTTAATTCAATCTCAAATGAGACTGTGTTGTGATCACTGTTTCCCAAAGGTTGCCCTATTCCAACATTTGATATTATATCAATATTATTTGTGATGACTAAATCTAAGATAGCTTCATTTCTAGTAGGCTCTTGTATAATCTGGGCCAGATTATAGGCTTAAATTCAGGCCTAACATACAGACAAATCCCTCCTCCGCTTTTACCATTGTCTCTATCTTTCCTAAATAGGCTATAACCATTCAGATTAACAGTCCAGTCATGAGATTCATCCCACCACGTTTCGGTAATGCCTATTAAATCCCATTTTTCATTAATTGCTAATAATTCTAACTCTCCCATTTTTCCTGGCAAGCTTCTGGCATTAGCAAGCATACAGCTTATGTTATGAGTCTGTAGTTCTGAAGTGCCTACAACAATACTTGAGTTACTTAGTACTACCTCCATATTGACTATACTACCCTTCCCCATCTCCTCCCCTATGAGTTGTTAATTCATCCCTTATACCCTCTACACTTTTTACCCCATTACTTATATCTAATCCCTCCCCCCCACCTGCTAGTTTAAAAATTCCTCAAGCCTTTCTACCATCCTATCCCCTAGTACAAAAGCTCCCCCATCATTAAGGTGCAATCCATCCCTGCTGTAGAGATTGTACTGAAGTGAGAAGTCAGCCCAGTGTTCTAAAAACCCAAATCCCTCCTTAGTGCACCACATCTTTAGCCACGCATTAATCTCCCTAAGCTCCTTCTGCCTCCCTGGGCTAGCACGTGGCACTGGTAGTATCTCAGAAAATACTACATTGGAGGTCCTTGCCTTCAGCTTATTACCTAGTTCTCTAAAATCATTCTTTAGGGCACTCCATCTTCCACTAACTTTGTCATTGGTACCAATATGTACTAAGACCGCCGGTTCATTTCCAGCCCCTCCCAATAATTTGTCTACCTAATCCACAAAATGATGAACCCGAGCACCCGGGAGACAGCAAACTGTTCGATTGCTGGGATCTGGATGACAAATCACCCTGTCTACCTTACTAATAATTGAGTCACCTACAACCAAAACCTGTCTGTTGCTCTGCCTATTCTGCCCTCCCTCTCCTCCAGTAGAGCTGCTAGAGGGAACAGCTCTATCTGGCATTGCCATTCCTGAATGGACATCCCCAACAGTTTCACTCAATCTAGCAAATATGTTGGTGTTTGCCAACTCAGAACTGGCCTGCCTCCTCCTGTTCCCCCTGATTCCCATTATAACTGTAACCCAGCTACCTCCCTGGACATCCTCACTAGCCCCAGCTCCACCCTCTATGCTAGGCCCAGTTATACTGTGCTCAGTGAGCGCCAACCCCCTTTCCAGTGGAGCAATATCACTAAGTGCTGCAATTCTCCTCTCCAGATCTCCAATTTGAGCTTCCAGAGAGGCAACATGCTCACACCTCTCACAGAGGTATGGAACCTGGATCATCTGTTCCAGTATTGCATACATATGACAGGATGTACACTGAGTGAGGTTGCCACAAAATTTCAGTGGGAAAAATAAAGAATATAAAATAATGTATTTGTAAAAAGTTTTCCTCCTTTGCACTATAAATCTGCCCTCTCTTTTCTTTGAAGTCCCTCCTTTTATTTAAACTCCTACGCTTTTACTAGAATTGCACTTGATATTAAAAATGTTCGCCCCTTCTCCTGTTTATATTAACTTCTGCCTTCTCACCTGGACACAATTAGTGCACTCTGCAATTTATGAGCCTTTACTTGTAAGGTTACTTGCAAACAGCCCCAAAACAGCTCACAAACCTTTTATACTAGTTAAACAGTCATGCCACACCCCTCTCACCTGGGCACAATTAGTGCACTCTGCAATTTATCAGCCTTTACTTGTAAGGTAAATCCACTTGAAAACAGCCCCAAAACAGCTCACAAACCTTTTATTCTAGTTTAACAGTCAAGCCACACCCCTCTCAAATGGGCACAATTAGTGCACTCTGCAATTTATCAGCCTTTACTTGTAAGGTAAATCCACTTGCAAACAGGCCCCAAAACAGCTCACAAACCTTTTATACTAGTTTAACAGTGAAGCCACACCCCTCTCACCTGTGCACAATTAGTGCACTCTGCAATTTATCAGCCTTTACTTGTAAGGTAAATCCACTTGTAAACAGCCCCAAAACAGCTCACAAACCTTTACGCCACTGCGGCATGGCCAGACAATTTGACTGCCAAGAGAGGTATCCAGTCTGCTCATCCAATGTCATGTAAGTGGCACAGTCTTTCAAAATCTTGAAGGTACCCATCAATATCCTCTTCCGTATCTGTGACAGCTTTCAATGCCTTGTGTGGTGACCGATACTGCTGATGACTCCTCTCTGGGTCGCTGATCTGCTAGTTGTAGCTGTGTTGCCTGTTGTCTGTTGGCCAATATGTAATCTTGTACCTCCACCATCACTCTTGTTACAGTTTCTTCTGATGGTCTTTCCCGGTAAAATGCCAGCCTTATCCTTAGTTCCCTTGCAACTTTGCTTTCCTCCATCTCTGGTGAAGATACAGCTCTGCTGGCTCGGTCTCCCTCTATTAGTTCGGCAATCAGGATAGTTTTCACTTTATTGCTGGCTATCTTGCCCCTTGCTTCCAAAAGGTCCTTTATAGTTGTATGTTTTAGGGCTGCATAGTTCATCTCCATTCATTCGTATAGACGAACTTTACTCTACCCGCTGCTTGTGTACCACCTGCTGCTTCGTTGCAAGGGGCTTGTATCCCACCATTGCCACCAATGTAGCAGAGATGCAATATTACACTCAATATCTCCACTGATAGACTGTAAAATATCCAAGAGAAGCACTGTACAGTCTCATAATGCCAATCTCCCCATACTGGACAATACACAGTTGGGAGTAAAAAAAACCGCAATCTTTATTTTCTCACACACAGATATATATATATATATATATATATATATATATATATATATATATATATACAGTTGCAAGCAAAAGTATGTGAACCCTTTGGAATGATATGGATTTCTGCACAAATTGGTCAAAAAATGTGATCTGATCTTCATCTAAGTCACAACAATAGACAATCACAGTCTGCTTAAACAAATAACACACAAAGTATTAAATGTTGCCATGTTTTTATTCAACACACCATGTAAACATTCACAGTGCAGGTGGAAAAAGTATGTGAACCCTTGGATTTAATAACTGGTTGAACCTCCTTTGGCAGCAATAACTACAACCAAACGTTTCCTGTAGTTGCCGATCAGATGTGCACAACGTTTAGGAGTAATTCTTGACCATTTCTCTTTACAGAACTGTTTCAGTTCAGCAATATTCTTGGGATGTCTGGTGTGAATCGCTTTCTTGAGGTCATGCCACAACATCTTAATCGGGATGATGTCAGGACTCTGACTGGGCCACTTCAGAAGGCGTATTTTCTTCTGTTTAACCCATTCTGTTGTTGATTTACTTCTATGCTTTGGGTTGTTGTCCTGTTGTAACACCCATCTTCTGTTGAGCTTCAGCTGGTGGACAGATGGCCTTAAGTTCTCCTGCAAAATGTCTTCATAAACTTGGGAATTCATTTTTCCTTCGATGATAGCAATCCGTCCAGGCCCTGACGCAACAAAGCAGCCCCAAACCATGATGCCCCCACCACCATACTTCACAGTTGGGATGAGGTCTTGATGTTGGTGTGCTGTGCCTCTTTTTCTCCACACATAGTGTTGTGTGTTTCTTCCAAACAACTCAACTTTAGTTTCATCTGTCCACAGAATATTTTGCTGTGGAACATCCAGGTGCTCTTGTGCAAACTGTAAACGTGCAGCAATGTTTTGCTTGGATTGCAGTGGCTTCCTCTGTGGTATCCTCCCATGAAATCCATTCTTGTTTAGTGTTTTACATATCGTAGTTTCGCTAACAGGGATGTTAGCATATGCCAGAGACTTTTGTAAGTCTTTAGCTGACACTCCTAGGGAGAGTAGCAGCAGTGCTGAACTTTCTCCATTTATAGACAATTTGTCTTACCGTGGACTGATGAACAGCAAGGCTTTTGGAGATACTTTTATAACCCTTTCCAGCTTTATGCAAGTCAACAATTCTTAATCGTAGGTCTTCTGAGAGCTCTTTTGTGCGAGGCATCATTCACATCAGGCAATCCTTCTTGTGAAAAGCAAACCCTGAACTGGTGTGTGTTTTTTATAGGACTGGGCAGCTGTAACCAACACCTCCAATCTCATCTCATTGATTGGACTCCAGTTGGCTGACACCTCACTTCAATTAGCTCTTGGAGATGTCATTAGTCTAGGGGTTCACATACTTTTTCCACCTGCACTGTAAATGTTTACATGGTGTGTTCAATAACAACATGGAAACATTTAATTCTTTGTGTGTTATTAGTTTAAGCAGAGTGTGATTGTCTATTGTTGTGACTTAGATGAAGATCAGATCACATTTTATGACCAATTTGTGCAGAAATCCATATCATTCCAAAGGGTTCACATACTTTTGCTTGCAACTGTATATATGTATATGTATATATATATCCTGGGAAACCAGGAAATAAACATAGGGAGATAAAATGTATTTGGCCACACACTACAGAGAGAGAGAACAATAGTTGCGGTCATATCACACATCTCCCGGTGCCTAGCTGGCTACTCTTACACAATAACAGGCATTGCCATATAGTACAGAGATTGATAGGATAATCCCTCTCTTTGCCCTATCTGTCTCCACAAGGTCTACCAGATAGCTACAAAGTAATACCCCATGACTCTGGCAGGGCAAAGGTTAACCCTTCCCTGCTGTACCCTCTAGCTCTGTGTATTATACCCTGCTCTCTGTATATTAACACATATCAATAACACAATGTCTTTGTAAAAAGACTAGGTGGCTGTTTTTTGCCACAAATATCCTTATTGGGTGGGACCTGTTGGGATACCTCATGGGGGGTCCTGTTTTTCATTGGAGCTGGAAGAGGCACTTTGGGACTTTGTATATGGGTATCCGTATTGTTGCCTGTGGACTAAAAGAAGGCAGCAGTGCTTGTTTTCCAAGCGCTGTCAAATGCTGGCAATGGAGACAGGCTCCCAGACAGCTAGCTTACTTTGACCTTTGATCCAGCAGGAGTTACAGCTGGAGGCGAAATATGTGGAATTGTTAGATGAAGCATCCCTGGCTGGGTTGTGGCCAACAAGTTGGAAGGGGCCATACCAGTCAGGCATGGAACAGAATCACCTTGCAGAGACTACAGGGACCCAGCTAAGTTTTGCCAAGGCTGGGTCAGAAGACAAAGGTATAGACTATTGGGGGAATTCTGATCACATGGATTTTTAAAAGAACAAGGAATCCTTCATGCAGTGGGTTGACTGGGACGAAGAAGAACTGGTCCCTAGCTTTAAGGAGGATAAGCCCTTGCCCAGATAGAGGCATGGGGACAGGGCCTAACCATAGCAGTGCTAGGCCCAGGGGAAGACCTGGGGAAAAGCTACCCAGCTCCTAGAGTCAGGGAAGAACCAAATGAGCACTGGGCCCTACCAATGGACTGTAAAAATAGTAGGGAGGTTCCTTGGATGACCATTGTCCAGGAGCCAGCCACAGACCCTGGAGCACAAACAGCAAGCAGTCCTGCTCATCAGTCTGCACAAGAGGCAGTAGCAGCTGCTTCTCAAAGGCTGCCTGTATCTATACACCAGGCAGGCCAAGATGGAGAGAGGCAGGAGGTTCTACCTGAGTATCCAGAGACCAAAGAGACAGAGGAGTCGAGAGCTCTACCCAGACAGTAGTTCCAGAGAAAGGAGGCTGGAAGACAGTGAGCTCAGCGCAGCCCCAAGGAGTGGAGTCCCCAGACAAGGCCATCAGGAGGGATAGAGACTGGCCGATGCGGAAGGTACAGTCCTCAGTGGAGTTATTGTTTTATTGGGTACCCCAGAATAATATTTCCCTTAAAGAGGGGGAAAAGGGGGACAGTGGCCCTGGCTATCTCCCTTAAACCACTTTAATGGGTAAGCGAGAAGGCCCAACAGATCACCGGGACTCAAACACTGGACCGGGGAAGGAGCAGACATGGGGAGAAGAAGAATGTTGGCCACTTGTGGTCCCTTAGGCCCACGGACTGTTGTAAATACCACCAGTCAGCTGTTTGTACTGGCTAGGCTGGGGAGGGTGGGGCCCCAGGATTACCCCAGATTTGTTCATTACTGGATGGGCCAGTTTTCCTGGATTGCCACAGAGAGTACCGCAGGGTGTGGTTTGTCACCTGGCCTCCCTGCAGCAGCCCAAAGATACTGTTTGTGTGCCTCTATCACTGGAAAGTAATGGCCACGGGAAGGGATCATTGGCAAGGGGGAAGTGGGGGGTCTTCTGTTTTACCAAGGATACCTGGTACTATCCCAGAATCAGCAGGTCAGGAGGTCTCCCTAGCTGAGGAAGGCTCCTCCCAAGTTTGTGCTGGACCTACTAGTATGGATGTACTGTTTCCCCTGGACTGCCTTGAAGGGCCCTCCAGGCCAGTGGTCTTATATGTTTCCCCAGGGGCTTGGGAAGATCTCTACACCATTGGGAAGGAGGGAGAATTCACCCTGGACAGGAGGAAGCGGGGTGCCCAGAGTGCCACCGAGTTATCACTTGGATTGATTTTTACTATGGGTTTGGAGATGTGGAGTCACTTGGCAGGCCACCAGTTCAACCCCAGGATTAAGCCACAGAAAGTGGGGGTAGGACTATGGACGCTTCCTGCACTCCCTAGACTTACCACTACCAGCTGGGACTGGGTTCTTAGACCCTGGAGATTGTTGGGATTGTGCCAAAGCTTAGACCTCAGAGGAGTACAAATAGCATCCGTGTAGATGGAAAGCTATCCGGCAGGATGTCTTCCCAGTCTACATGGGAAAAGAAAGGGAGAAGTTGTCATGCCCAGGGCCTGAATGGACTGTTTTACACTATGGCCTGGGACTGGACTGGCAAGAAGTTACGTTGTTTATTGCTATATTTATGTATTCTTTACTTATGGTTAAAATTACATATAAATTGTATGTATTTTGATTATGTTAAAGTGTGGTTATATGGTGATGACTCACCCAGCCTCACCTAAATAAACAAACACAGGGGGCAGATAAAACAGATAGTCTGAGTGTTTACAGCAAATGCTTATCGTTAATATAACCACCAGGATATGTTTAAGTGCCTTAGCTCATCAGATGTACAGGGTTTCCCAGTAAGCAGGGGGGCAGCCTATCGTTAATTGGTCAGTCTTCTATTTA
This sequence comes from Discoglossus pictus, assembly GCA_027410445.1. Taxonomy (NCBI): domain Eukaryota; kingdom Metazoa; phylum Chordata; class Amphibia; order Anura; family Alytidae; genus Discoglossus; species Discoglossus pictus. The sequence continues at coordinate 276,013,118 of CM050166.1, read as the reverse complement.
CCTAAGGATAGGGCTTACTGTAATTGGCCAGCCTGTGCGCCAGAAAAGTGTATAAAATGTGATAATTAATAAAGGTATGGCAGTTGTGTCTGAACTTACATAAACAAGGTGTAAGTGTAATTCTGTGCATTAATCCTAATTCTAAGAGATCAGATGTTGTTCTTGATATTCTGGCATGTGGAAGCAAGTCCCGGGCGTGGTACTGGTGTTTGGTCCATCCTCTGCTATCAGAGGTGTAAAAGGACTGCACGATTCTGCTGCATAGGTTTGAACCAGGTTCTTGCAAATGTCCAATTGAAGTACCAGATCGGGACATGTCCCTACTTCATTACTTTAAATAAAATATTTTTTTTACCTTTTTTCTTAGAAAGAAACATATTGCATTGAATGATTTCATTAACAGTGTATAGTGTACATAGATATCATATAACGCAATCAGGAATGTGTATTACCAGTAATAACCATCCAGTATTATAGTATAACAAATAACATCATGTACAGTTTGGAAACCAGTTTATTAATTTTGTGCATTGTTTCAATCAGAGAAAATAGTAATCGTGTGTATGAGTTCTTATGTTTACAGCTTATAAAACATGGTTTTAGACAAAATAATTAATTTGTAAATGATGTCTCTCATTTTATTTTTAAAGGAAGGGGTGGGTTAAATTATACTGGGGAAAGAAGTAGAGTGGATCAAGGAAATGTTAACTAATGTTTGAGCTATTATAAATCAGCTGACATGGCTAAAAATAACAGAAAAGCTTTTGTTTCTGGGGAACTGGTAGGGTTATATTTTTTATTATACTGATGTTCATTTGGGTGTCTATATATATATATATATATATATATATATATATATATGTTTGTGGTCAGGTCCCTCTCTCTGTCTCCACCTCTTCCATGGGAGAGGCTTTATTCAGCCTTCACAAGCACTTCTTGTCCTCCTCTCCTTAGCACACTCAGTTAATTTCTGAGTCTGGGCCTGGAGGGTGCTTCTTAGTTATCTCCTCCCTGGCTTCACTGAGCCTGTCCCTCATGGTTGTCTTGCTGCTTTTGGGCAATTTTGCTTGTCTCGTTAGTTTTTGGCCCATTTTATGCCTGTTTCTTAGGTCTCTCGAGCACCTGCCGTCGTCTGACCTCCTGCACCCATGGCCGTGAGGGCTTTACACCGCTTGAGAAGTAGTCATGGTTCCAGAAGAAAACAGGTAAGTAGCATAAATTGTTCCCTAATCCACAGTGCAGCCTGCCTTGCCCATGTCCAACGTATCGCTTTTGGCTTTTGCTCCCACACGGTGTGATTTGGCCCAAATCTGCTAAATAATATTTGCTTTTGGCCATTTCATGCCTGTTTCTCGAGCCCGCACGGTGTGATTCGGCCCAAATCTGCTAAATAACAGTCACATATCAGCGTTCGCAGGCTCTACCAATCATTCTGGCCAATCGCTGGCCTTGCCCATCTGTCACCGTCAACAAACCATCAGTTCTGAATAAGCTTTCGCTAAGCTTTGCTCGATTATTTTGCCTTTTCACTAACGCTTACTCAATTATTTTTCCTTTTCACTAACGCTCTCCTTACTAGTTGCTGTTAATCCGGCCTAAATCAGCTATCCTTGCCTCACACAGGACTCATGTGGCCCTCTAAGCAGGCCAGCACACATTAGCTCTGGCACACATTAGCTACCTTTCACAAAATTTTTCTACTTGTCTGAAAGGGTATTACATAACTGGACAGCAAAGGTAAACTATTCGATCATTGAGAGAGGGCCCCTCCAACAAACACCAGGTTATTTTAATACATGGACACATATATATTATATATATATATATATATATATATATATATATATATATACATCACATATAATAGTTGTGGATACTACGGGCCGTTGGTAACGCTCAGGAATGTTGCAGGCCTTGCATAGCGAGGCAAACAGTTGACGCGCGCGACCTTGGTAACGCTCAGGAATATTGCGGCCCTCACGAGGGGACTGCTGAGGCCTGTGGGAATTAGGCTGCAATGAGCTCCCCGTAGGACTTCGGATCTAAGCACTTAAATTGGCAGAACCACGCAACTGGAATCGCGAGCCCCTAGGACTTAGGACTGAAGCTCGTACATACAACTGCGGCCTTGCAAAATTATGAATTTAAAAGCTGTACCACGGAACTGGAAAGACAACGAAAAAAACACAAATATGCCTCAAATTAATTTACATACTCATGCTCAGGGGGAGAGCCAGGAAGCCTGTGAGTGAGGTTGCAAGTGAATTTGAGGCATATTTGGCATTTTTTCACACTCGAAAATCGCCTAAGCGACAAAATAAAATGGCGGCCGAAAAATTGTAACAGGACAAAAACTAGGCCAAAGGCAGTAAAACAGAGCTCGAAGCCAGTAACACTTAACACATGCCAGTAACATCCTAACTCAAGGCAGTAACAATTAACCCAAGGAAGTAACACTTAACCCAAGGCAGTTACACTTAACCCTAGGCAGTAACACTCATCGCAAGGCCCCTAAAATACACAGGGGGAGAGGCTCGCAATGAGCACCGAAGGTACAGCATTCCCAGCCTTAAAATTGTATTCCCATCATTTTTGACGGGCAAGTTGCTAGTATATATATATTGCGAGAGATAATTTCTGAGAACAAAATGATGTAAGCATTTGGGATCTTTAAGGGACTACTGAAATATCTTATTTATCTTATCTTATATTTTTAGTTATTGTATTTAATCTTGCAGCTCTGGAGCCAGAACTTTGTTTTTTCCTTAGTCTCAAGAGAGGGTCCACTTTATATATAAGATCTTTATATAGTATATGTATTAAAATGTTACCAAAATGCTGTGAACCGTATTAAATAATTAACCATATAAAAGAAAAACTAAATATGGGGGTATATACTAAACTATCTCAAAAGCTGTATTCGACAGGGATATTTACTAAGCTATGCTATTTACTTAGCTATGTTGGTTGTGATGAGGTATGAAGGGCTGTGATTTAAATTTTTCTCCACAGGAAATAGAGCATATTAATTACTCTAATGCAAAGCCCATGTGATAACTTAATACATTTTGCAACCTAATGACAGACCCTGTGATAGATTAGTAATCTTCCTTCCTTGTCACAGCTCCTGTAATAGCCTGGTAAATATACACTAGGATAGGAGTCCCAGGTGACAATTAAGGAAAATCAATTAATGCAATGGATGCCCTTAGTAAAGAAAAGTAAAAAACTGTGCATGCAATAATTAATACATTAAAAACCACATTATTTTTACTTCCTAAAAACAGAATTTTCATTGCTGTGTTTCTAAACAGATTACAATAAATTTGTGAACTCTTTAAAACCAGTAGCACATGTTCTTCCAACATTGAGGTTTGATTGCAGAACAACACACTCCCTCTACACTTTCTTAAGGACTGGGAGGGTCTGATATATGTCTTTTTTAACCTACAATATTTTATTGCCAAGGAACTTAATGCTAACAAAAGAGCTGTAAACACTTACTTTACCAGATATTGCTACACTCTATATGTGTAGCCAAATACTATCTTAATAATTTATATAAGCCAGCATAGATAAGAAACTTTCCCCTGGGCATTTGCCCAAACTAATCAATAAGAATATTATGCAAAAGAGAATTATCGCTGTACTGCAATAATAGTCACACATTAATAAATGTCTCATTTTATACAGTGTAATGAAGTGCAGTCTTATTGAGCAACAATAAATCATTGTTGTAAATACATTATGCATGCCAAGCATTGCCGTACCACTGCGGTGTATTTACATTCTGTGCTGCCCACTTGGTTATTAGTAAAGATTTAATTTTTAGACATTTTTTATATTTTTATATCTGCTCTGTGATATATATCACATATTATAAATGTCTAACTACGATTCGTCGTCACGCTGCGTTGCGTAGTGCGTACGACTTAGCGATGAGCGCCGCAGGCGCTCATCGCCCGGCGAGCCTCGCGCCAAGTAAGTGAATGACAGACTGAGGAGGATTCCCAGGCAGAGTAGCCTAAAAAGAGACAATCTCTATGCCAGTGAGGAGTCTGGGGGTTGCAGCTAACAAGAGAACGCTGTCAGCTGGTTGGACTGCTATTAAGAGGAGATTGTGTTATAGTTTGCTCACACAGATACCAAAGTAAAGCTGCTGATGGAGCAAAGACAGCCCTGCAGGCTCATTGTGGAAATCCTGGTGTCAAGTACCTGTTGGATACCAATCTTGAGAGAGCTGTGCTACAGACTGAAGCATATGGGAGAGACGGTGTTCCCTACGCTTCATCCGCTGTTACTATTTAAAGACGAGGAAAAGACTGCTGATAAAACAGAGACTATTTGGTACCCTGGCCACAAAGGTGGCACTATAAGAGACTGTTTGTATCCTGGCCACAAGGTGGCACTATAAGAGACTGTTTGTTTTCTTTATGAATTATAATTTCTCCGGACTAGAGAAGCTGCCCGGGTGTAGTCAGGATGTTCCTGCATGTTTAGTAAGAAACATATATGTAGATTTTTATTTTCATTTTTCTATTCCTAATCCTTGTGTATGAGCACTATTAATAAACAAGTCTTCTGCATCATAAATCTGTATTGCGGATCCTTTTGTCACAAAGAATTCCTGTGGCAAACGACCATCCTTGTCACAATATATATATATATATATATATATATATATATATATATATATATTTATGGGACCCGATGGAAGCATCGGTCAGCACCTCATAGGGCTGTACAAATATATATATATATATATATATATATATATATATATATATATATATATACAGGTGGTTCCTCGGTTAACGACAAGATCCGTTCCTGATTAAGTTGGATTTGCATGTAAGTCGGATCCCTGATGAATAATATATATATATATATATACACACATCACTATGAGGTGTCGAGAGAGACTACCAGCGAGTCGGTACAACAGTGTGTGTATATTTGCATTTAAAGTGCTACAGATTGGACTTTACTCCTCTAGCGGGTTCTCTCTGGTACCCGTTGGCTTCTTGGCACCATTTACAGGCTTGAACGCCAGTGATTGTAGATGTAACAGTTGTTGGCTTGACAGATCAAAGGATTTGCGGGCGCCCCGTAGCCTTTTCTCGCCCTTACCACGAAAGTCGTTGACGGGTTGCTTAACGGGTCTAATTTAATAGCAGTAAGTCTTGCGGGCTACGTTACGCGCTACGGATTTACACGTTGAGCTAATTTAATAGGGCTGTAAATCCCCTGCTTACACTGTTAATTGGTTCTTAAGGCGCAAGTTGGATTCAGAAAGTGGGACATGGATATTAGGAGAGAAACCTGGAAGGAGCAAGACACTTAAAGATATTGCAACTCCAAAAAAGGTTACAAAATGCAATCACAATGGCACTACTGATGTGCTGAATTTTCACGTAGAAGTACTTAGTACATAGCAGACATGTATCCTTGGATCCCATGGTTGTGGATGTGTATTTTTATATGAACAAAATTTATTTTCTATTAGAAATGTTTTTTGGGGGTATTTTTGCTATTAGCAATTAAAACCGGACCTCCCACTTGCATACTTTCAACTGTGTTCAGAATATTATTAAAGATAATTCTTAAAAACATAAGGATCATTGCATTAATTTGGAAAAAATTGTGGAAAATTTGATAATTTGTGTTACTCTGTGTCATGGCTCCCGTGCTTTCCACTCCTCCCAAAATTCCTTATTTCACCCCAAATCAAAAGGTCTGCCAGTTAGATAATCAAGGCAAATCAGAGAAAACTGGAAAAAAAAAATTCTCATGATGTCACAGTCTTTCTCCATCTGTGGAAAGTGGTTCCCTAATTACATGATGTGTTGGGGAATCACACTTGAGAGAGAGGAGTTGGTAAAGTATGGCAAAGTAGGGGGGATCATAAGAGAGTGTAACACAACTGAAAAGTAAGTTAACAAGTAGTTGCAAGCATTTTACTTTAGTATATGCAACAATCCAATTTTTAAATTGTACCATTAGTTGTTGAAAAAAAGCCTTTTCAGTTTCCCTTTAAACTTGTTTTTTTTATCAATGATAATCATTATCAGTTTGCAAAATCTCTGTATATTGGCATGGATGTATGAAAAATAGAAAATCCCATTCTAATACATTTTGATAAGGTTTTGTAGATTTAGGAGCAGGGTAGTAGGAGCAGCGACAGGCTCACAATGAGCGCCAAAGGATTTCAGACGACAAAAACACTTACTGTCTGGGGCAAACAGCATTACCTGCCTTACGATTTTATTGCCCCGTCATTTTTGACGGGAAAGTCGCTAGTAACTTATAATACCTTGAGTTTACTTAAAATCCTCATTTACATTTTAACATTATAATGGAAAGCTTTGTTAGGAATATTATAAACAATGTTATAAACAAATTTTCCATTGTTTCTTTAGCAATTTCTTATCTGTGTCTTTAGTATGTATATAATAAAATACATATAAATGTGTATGTTTATATATTCCCATGCATAAATTCACAAAAAAATGCAACGTATAAACAGCCACAACACAAAGTTTCATTTATGCTCCCCAGAGTAATGAACAAATGACAATAAACAATGACTATAGGCCTGACAAATTAGTGTAGACATTTAATCCATATTTCATATTGGAATTTAATGTATATTGTTCATAACAAAGTCACAGTCAGGACACAGTGTTCCTTGTTCTGAAAATTGATAACAGATTTACATTCCCTTTTGGATTTACCATTTGAGGAAAAGACAGAATAAACTAGATTAACTCTGTGTAATCAGAATATTAAAGGGAAACTAGTATATACTGAAAGGACATGGAACACATCCTATATAGAATTAGATAATATACCATAAACAGTATGCATCTTTTTCAAATAACAGGAGCCTCCTTCTCCAGTATACTATATACCCACCCCCTCACTGCCCATAGGAGTATGCTTAAAGGACCACTTTCATAAAACATCACCTTCGTTAAGTATATAACAAAATAATAACATTTGCAGCTGAGCCATGAGCATAAAATAAAGTTTGAGAAATTCTCGATTTTAGTAGACTCAGTTAGTGGATAGAGGCTGAGAAGACAGTAATCCTTCCAGTCCAGTACATGATTGGGCCAGTACAGAGAATAAAAACATTAGTTTTTTATTTGAAAAGAGACTAGGGGCTGTAACTCAACTGGCTCTTTTACACACATGTGGTAGGAGTGCCCTAGAGTTAGGTGAACATGGGAAGATATTTTTACATTGGCTTTTGACCTGTTTGCTACCCCTGTACGGGAGACGATTAAGGCTTGCTTTTTGGGGATTCCAGTGAATTCGCTTTAGCACGATCAAAATAGACTTTTGCAATTTCTGTACTTGGCGGTTCCAGGTGAAGACCAGTGTTACTGGGGGGTGCAGTGGCCCAGAGGGAGTGAGGACCGACAGGATTACCAAATTTTGTAAGTAAGTAAATATAGTGACCTGTAACGTTTAATGTTTTTATGTTAAAAGGTTAAAGGGGTGGGGGGGGGGGGATGAAAAAGGAAAAAAGCATGGCTCTCATAATACTTAAGAGTAGATTCTTGACATGGGCAGTTTACACACCTTCAGTGGATATTTGCAGCGGAAGGTGGAGGTAGAAATTGTGGAGCCATGTTGGTTTATGGATGAAATTTGGTAATACTCAGGATTGAAGCTTACGTTTTAAAGCTTTAGATAGAAGAAAAATATGCACTAAATATGCATGTAATATTGATGTTAACAAAGTGTATGCTGTTTCTCATCCGGTGGGTGGCTTGAGTTCCATCACATATATAGTTGTGAGCAATACGAGTTGCTGCTAACGCTTCCGGGCTCGCATATCGAGGGCCGCATTTACTGGCAAGGATCGCCAAATGCGCTCCTGCCGCTGGTTCATTATGATCCCGTATGACTTAGACAGGGGGTGCCGAAGGTGCTCACTGTGCTGGTGGAGATGAGCACTGTAGGCGCTCATCCCTGCGACCCCGCACGACTTAGGCAGGGAGCGCCAAAGGCGCTTACTTTGCTGGTGGAGATGAGTGCCATAGGTGCTCATCCCTACGACCCGCTGGACTACAGATCAACAGAAATCTCAATTACACAATTCACAATGCGAGACCGTAAGCAGTTTGAAAGAAATGTGTGGAAAAATTATGGCCCGTAACACTTTGCAAAGGAAAGCGGGGACAGCGGGACTTAAAAAAAAAAAATCCGACCCGAGGGACTTAGAAAAAAAAAAATCCGACTTACATAAAAAAGAAATACAACCTGTGGGACTTACAAAAATACGAGGTCTAAAAAATATGAAGTTAACGGCCGAACCTCGCACATAGAAAAACACAAAAAACACAAAAATAAAAAATAAAATAATCCAAAACATCACACAGAGCACGGGGGGACAGCCAGGATGTCTATGAGTGAGGTTGCTCACGAAAATAAGTTGAATTTCACGAGTTTCGTCACTTATAAATCGGCTACGCAAAAAAAAAAGGTGGCAGAAAAAAACGAAAACGAGGCCAAGCACGTCAAATTAAAAATCGTACTCGGTACACTTACCCAAACTTGGTAACAATTCATGCAGCATGTACCACACATCCTGCGGCACGTAGCACATACAAAATCGATGCCAATTTCTATAGAACAAGTAAGTATGTTGCACAAAATGGTGGCTGGAACGCAAATTGACGGATGGCACGCAAATAGCACATGCGCATTGCATTATAACGGTTTCTACTTCAGCTCACAATCTAAAAATACTACAAACTTTCCAGAATTTTCTCCATTTCTCCTCAGGTGATGAACAGCGTGACATTTTACTGATGGCATTACTTCTGAAGCAACTTGATTATCACTTTAGAAGATTAAAATCTGCAAATTACAGCAAAAAGGTAAGCTATAATTAATTAATTAATTAATAAATAAATAATTACAAAAAAAGAAATATATGGTTTCAAATATTTCTAATAACAACATTATTCATGTACAGTAACATTGAACATTGAAACAATATATACATTTTGATAATGAATTAATAAATTATTGTATATACTCGAGTTAAGGTTAAAAAGGGCCCCCTCGGCTTATACTCGAGTCACTCCCCCAGTGTCTCTCTAACCCCCCCGTGTCTCTCTAACCCCCCCCCGTGTCTCTCTACCCCCACATGTCTCTCAAACCCCCCTTGTCTCTCTACCCCCTCTGTGTCTCTCTACTCCTCTGTGTCTCTCCAACCCCCCTGTGTCTCTTTCCCTCCCCCTTCCTCATCCTCAACCCCCCTCCTCATCCTCAACCCCCCTCCTCACTTTCTCCCCTCTAAATACCTCCCCCTCACTTACCTGCTTCTTCTCCGGCCTCTGCTCCTTCCGTCTTGACCCCGGCGCGCCTGTGATGTCACATGTGCGCCGCGTCATTAGCATACACCGGGTGCCGGCCCCCGGTATATGCTAATGACGCGGCGTGCATGTGACGTCACGTCATTAGCATATACCGGGTGCCAGCACCCAGTATATGCTAATGACGTGGCGCGCATGTGACGTCACATGGGCGCAGGGGGCAAGACGGAAGGAGCAGAGGCCGGAGAAGAAGCAGTTAAATGAAGGGAAAGGTAGATGGGGATGTATTTAGGGAGGTTGAGGATAGGGGGGTTGAGGAGAGGGTTGATGAGGAGGAGGGAGGTTGAGGTTGAGGAGGGGGGGGTGAGGTTGAGGAGGGGGGGTTGAGGTTGAGGGGGGTGAGGAGGGGGTTGATGAGGAGGAGGGTTTGTTGAGGTTGAGGAGGGGGGTTGAGGTTGAGGGAGGGTGAGGGGGGGTGAGGAGGGGGTTGAGGATGGGGGGGTTGAGGATGAGGATGGGGGAGTTGACGATGAGGATGGGGGGTTGAGGATGGGGGGTTGAGGAGGGGGGTTGAGGATGGGGGTTGAGGATGGTGGGTTGAGGATGGGTGGGTTGAGGAGGGGGTTGATGAGGAGGAGGGAGGTTGAGGAGGGGGGTTGAGTTTGAGGGGGGGTGAGGAGGGGGGGTTGAGGAGTGAGGTGGAGGGGGGGTTGAGGAGGGAGGATGAGGAGGGAGGTTGAGGAGGGGGTTGAGGATGAGGAAGGAGGTTGAGGATGAGGAGGGAGGTTGAGGTTATGGAGGGGGGTTGAGTTAGAGGAGGGGGTTGAGGAGGGGGTTGAGGATGGGTGGGTTGAGGATGATTGGGTTGAGGAGGGAGGTTGAGGATGAGGAGAGAGGTTGAGGATGGGGAGGGGGGTTGAGGATGAGGATGGGGGGTTGAGGATGGGCGGTTGAGAGGGGAGGATGAGGATGGGGGGTTGAGGAGTGAAGTGGAGGGGGGGTTGAGGAGGGAGGATGAGGAGGGAGGTTGAGGAGGGGGTTGAGGATGAGGAGGGAGGTTGAGGTTATGGAGGGGGGTTCAGTTAGAGGAGGGGGTTGAGGAGGGGATTGAAGATGGGTGGGTTGAGGATGAGGGGGTTGAGGAGGGAGGTTGAGGATGAGGAGAGAGGTTGAGGATGGGGAGTGGGGTTGAGGAGGGAGGTTGAGAATGAGGAGGGGGGTTGAGGAGGGTGATAATGGAGGGGGGAAGAGACACAGGGAAGGGAGAGGGGAGAAGAGACATGGGAGAGAGAGGGGGGACACAGAGGGCACAAGAGGGACACAGGGGGCAGCACATTTCCCACCCTCGGCTTATACTCGAGTCATTCATTTTACCCAGTCTTTTGTGGTAAAATAGGTGCCTCGGCTTATACTCGGGTCGGCTTATACTCGAGTAGATACGGTAAGAATTCATTAAAAAAAAATTGTGTTTTCAATATTGTCGAAAACAACTATATTAATGTACAGAAGCAATTAGAAGACATTGTTCATGTATAGTAAGATTTAAAAGACAGGTAAATGTTTAGGTGGGGTAAAATGGTGTAAATTTAAAAAGAAGAAAAAAGGAGAAATTTAAACAATAAAATAGCTTTTATTAACATATAAAGTGGTTATGAGATGGTACCTAACCCCAGTTAGAATGCACCTAGGAAACCCGGGGATTAGTGATTTATGTGAAAGAGGATGCAATCAGAAAGGGACTATAATTCATAAATTTTGGGAATTCCCTATGATTAAACACACTTGGGTAGATACATATAAAACATTAGAGAAACTATGGGGTCAGAGTTTTCCCATGAGACCAGAGGAAGCCATCCTGGGTCTACCGGTAGATGGTTTGTCCAACTCGGAACAATTCCTAACCAACCAAATCTTCTAAGCAGTTAGAAAGATAATAGCCGCCCACTGGAAAACACCCACCCCAATATACGAGATAATCCTAAGCAAAATTTAGTTTGTTCGGTCCATGAGCATTTTATCTGCAGAGGTGAATCATAACTACAAGCGCTGGGCCTCCTGCTGGGCCGCCTGGGAGACAAGGTTTGGCAGAGGAATGGGGTGAGTAATACTTCCCTCCTTAGGGATCTAGAAAGGAAAACAAGACAAGAGAAATCTTAACTTATCCAACACCAATAGCCTAACACAGTTACCCAAGATCAGAGGCTACATCTATTAAGAGAGTTGATACCGGTCAGGGTCAGGACTATATGAGGACAGGAAACACAGTTTACAAAGATCATCCCAGTGTTATGGGACTTCACTACTCATAGTTTGCCCCTTAGCCCCAATCCAGTTAAAAGTTACTTTCAGCAGACATAAAACTAGAAAACGGAAAAAGAGGAGGAGTTCTGGTCAGAAAGACATTATATAAGAAGATAGATGAGATGAATATGCTCACTGTTATTTTCTACTTACCTCGTCTACTGTGTTGTTTTTGGTTACTCAACGAGTTTTGTCTGATTGTCTAATAAAAATCATTTAATAAAAAAAATAGCTTTTATTAAGACATATTGAAAAACATAATTTATGCTTTTAGCAAAAAAAAAAATATTTACCGTGCATTTCAACATCTCTTTTTTTATTGTCATTTTCCACAGACTCTGCCTGAAGAGTGTCACTGACTAATTTGCAGCACTGCATGGTTTCACACAGTCTGTAAAAATGACAGACAACAAACTAAACTCAACAGGTAATGTACAAAAATACATTTGCTTAACAAAAATACTGGCCTTAGTCAAAACAAAACAAAATTGAAAAGTTACTTCAACAATTGCATCTCTGTCTCTCATTTTCAACAGACATGCCTAAACAGACATGCCTGTAGGAAGATTGCCAACAGGGCAATTTATCACAAAAAAAAATACGTATCCTAAGCCCTTAATGCCAACAGTGGGGCACACAAAACATGATACTACAACAAATTTTGTTAACAGATATAAAGCCTAATCCCATAACCTAGACCTCTAATACCAACAGTGGCACACCAAAACAGGATACTACAACAAATGTTCTTAAAACCTAATAAATGGAAGAATCTATCCTGTTTTCTATGCACCACTGTCTAAGCCTAACCCCATAACCTAAACCTTTCTGAATACATACGAAATGGAAGTATATATCCTTTTTTGTATTGTCTTAGTAGAAAAACAAATTGATTGAAATGTTATTTTAACATTTGCATCTCTCTCTGTAAGACACTGCCTGAAGAGTCTCATCATATCTACAGGAATTTAGACACAACACATTAAAGACAAGAGGTACAGTATTAGAAGTTACAAAAAAAAATACATCAAGTACTGCTGTTTACACATATAAAATGGAAGGGTCTATCCTGTTTTGTGTCTGCCTTTGTAGAAACGTACTGCAACCTAACTAACACTCAAGCCTAATCCCATAGCCGTAAACCCAAAATGACAACATTGCCCCATGCAAAACACTATACCAAAAAAAAAAAGACTACCCTAACCTCTAATGCCAACAGTAGTGCACACAGAACAGAAAAGGACAATGTTGTCAACATATACAAAATGGAAGGATATATATACTATTTTAGGTGTGCCACCCTCTAAGCCCAGCTCCATACCCTAAACAAGTAATGACAACAGTAGCGCACAAAAAACACAACTAAACCCATAATGACAACACTGCCAAACACAAAACAGGATAACACAAGAAATGCTGTTACCAAAATATACAAAATAGAAGGACCTATCATGTTTGCTTTGCGCCTTTCACAACAGAGACTGCAACCTAACTAATCTGCTAAATCCAACCTCATAAAGCTAACCCCATAATGCAACCAGTGGTGCACACAAAATAGGATAGAAGAAAAAATAACCAAAACAAAATAACAAAAAGTGCATTTAAACAAGAAAAATAAACAAAGCAGTAAATGTACTAATGTGCTACTTTTATTTACAGATTAATATGGCAGATACTGAAGAGAAAGAGGACAAGAAAAGATGTCAAACTAGACAACGTCAACAAACATGGGCAGATCAACAGACGCCCGAGCAAAAGGAAATTCAACGACAAAAAGAACGGCAGAGACTCGCAAGCAAAAGTCTAGCGGCTGACAAACTAACATCCAAGCCCAAGCAGGCAACTAAAAAGCAAAAGCATTTAGAAAATGTGGCAGAACAATCTGATAAGAATTCTAATGATGATTTAGAGAGTCATACTGATATATCTGCTCACAATTGTCCTTTACTTAAATCTTTAACAGTAGAGGTTCATAATTGTGGTATGATGAATATTGTCTGTCAGTTTTGTGGGGTTTATCATTTCCAACAGGAAAGACCCAGAGATGTCCAGTTCGTTAGTTGCTGTCAAAAAGGCTAGAGTTCCACAAAGACAACACTTCCCTACATATTTAAAAGGCATTATGACTGAGCCTACTTTCCCTAATTACCCAAATTTAAAAACAAACATAAGATTGCATAATAGTGCCATATCCTTTGCATCTATGGGTGCAACATTAGCTACCAATATGCCAGAACATGGCCCTTACTGTTTCAAAGTACAAGGTCAAATTTACCATCATACTTCTCATTTACATCCAGAAGAAGGGGAGCAAATAAAATTTGCTCAACTATATGTCCTAGATACAATGGAAGCTGTTGAACAACGTAATCAGCTTCCAGAAAATAAAATAAATGCTTACCCATTGTTTTTATAGAGCTTGATAAAATTATGTCCCAAAAACCATACACTCACTCCTATAAAAAAAAGTCAGAAATAGAACAAGAATAAATAATTCATGCAGAATGAGGTTGCAATGGTCTTTAAAAATGACAAGGGAGAACCACCATTTCAAAGGGATATTAGAATATATCACAGAAATGAGGAGCAACCTTACATCAACATAAGTATATTAAGTACTAATTTAGATCCAGTGACATAACCCATTTTTTCCCCCTGGCTGGCAACCCAAATTAACACTTGACAGTTACCCAAATTCGAAAGTACATGTCAGAAATAATATTCCCATGCTTGAATTTAAAGTGGCTCAAACTGCCATTCGAGATGGATTTAATCTAATTTTATATGGTGGAAAACTGACACAACAATGGATCATTGATTCATATTTGCAAGTTGAGGCAAATAATTAAAATTTCATCAAATATCAACAAGATAAACAACATGTAGAACAGTATTGTGGACCGATGGATTATGTCACTGAGGTAGCTACAAACAGAGAGCTTGCAGCTGGCAAAGCCATAGTTTTACCTTCTTCTTTCCAAGGATCTCCTTGCAATATGCGATAAAGATACAATGATGCTATGGCTATTGTAACTAAATTTGGAAAACAAGATTTATTTATTATATGTACATGTAATCCACAATGGCCAGAGATTGTACAGAATCTTCTAATTGGACAAACTGCTTCCGATAGACCAGATTTAGTGGCAAGAGTCTTCAAAATCAAATTAACTGAATTAATACATGACATAATCATAACTCAGTGTGACGAGATCAGTCTCGTCAATGCGAATTGGAGAAGCTTAAAGGCCCACATTCTGCCTTTTGACTACGGCCCACGTTGACTTTCCACCTACAAAGACATACAAAGCCATGCTCCATTTTGTCAGAAAGGACTGTGATCTAACTTTTGAACCACTGGACCAATTTGTATCATTTTCACACATGTTTGTATTTGGAGTATGCTGATTCTGAAAATGTATGTTTTATGTGAATGTGATGCATACTTTTAAAGTTATGAAAAATGTGTAGATATGTGCTACAGATTCTGACCATCCCCCATTAGGTAAACACAGGGTGTCGCCAGGACTTGAACAAAGGGCCAGTATGGGGTTTCCCAGGGGCATAGACAAGGAAGCAAACAGGAAGTTTCCATGAGGACAGTCTTGGTGAGAATGAGCATGGTAGCCATGCCTGGGGGGTGGCCCATGGGAGGAGTCTCATGGTTCCTACCCTGTCTGATTGGCCATCGGTAATTAGGGGCCGACCTAAGGTAGTGACTGCCCCTACGGTGTATGTGGAAATGGTTTGTTTTATATATGTCTTGGTTTTTAATAAAGAAGAGAGTTCACTGCTTGACCCTCAACCACAGAGCGTGTGTCTCGTGCTTGGGGGAATGGGTGTCCGGCAGTAGCTGTCCCTATAGCACTGGACGGGCGGATCGGCTGAAAAGGCCTGGGCGCCCCCTTCTATGCTTGGGGGGTACCGTTACACTGGTGGCAAGCGGCGGAATTGTTCCCACAGCCAGAAGGACAGCTACAGGAGACACCATTCTGTGGATTTACAAGTTGGGGGCAACGCATGTCCCAGCACAGCGACCCTAAAAGCAGCAGAATGGAACCAGCAGTGCTATATGAGGATGAGGACCTGGATGGCCGGGATGCATTAAGGAAAGGCATCTGGTACCAGGCCCTGGATAATGTACAATGCCAGCGGGGTGAGAGTCTCCCCAGTGAAGAGCAGCGGTTGCAGAAGCAAGTGGCCCTGCGCATGCCCTTCCTGGGAGAGCAGCCCCTTGAGGAATGGGTGGAGGAACTCAAGCTCCGTGCATGGCAGGAGCTATGGCTGGAGGATGCCTACCAGGCGCTCTGGTGGTATATGGCACAGTATATACCCTGGACAGCCGAGCATGACAAGCCAGAGGGAGAGGAGTTTGGTGGTCCTGGGTTGTTATGGGAGTCATTTGCAGAGCCTGACTTCGGGAGCCCTGCGCAGACCAGACTTGAGGATATTTTCTATGAGAGGGAGGCTAGGCATGACTGGGATGACCCCCATGAGGTAGAGCAAGACCTTGTTCACCTAGCAACCCTGGAGTGGGAACTGGAGAGGGACTACCGAGATCTCTTCCACTCCATTGGGAAGGCTCAGCATTACAACAAGGTGAGAGACCCAGATCCAGACCCCTTCAGCTGGGAAGATATTGTAGAGATTTGTTGGGAGGAATCACAGGCGGCCGGTGGAGATGGGACCGAGGTCTCTCCACCGGCCCTACAGGGATGCTGGGTGGCTAGCCCAGATCCCCAGCGCCAGTGTGAAGTGCAGGGAGTGGAGAGCATTGTCTCCCCTCCCCAGCGGAAGTGTACCTTGCAAGGAGAGGAGAGCAGCGTCCTCCCTCCCCAGCGTCAGGGTGAGCTGCAGGGAATTGAGAGCTCAGACTCCATTCCCCATCGACAGAGTGATATGCATGGAATTGGGAGCTCCGTCTCCATTCCCCAGCGTCAGGGTGAGCTGCAGGGAATTGAGAGCTCAGACTCCATTCCCCATCGACAGATTGATATGCATGGAATTGGGAGCTCCGTCTCCATTCCCCAGCGTCAGGGTGAGCTGCAGGGAATTGAGAGCTCAGACTCCATTCCCCATCGACAGATTGATATGCATGGAATTGGGAGCTCAGACTCCATTCCCCATCGACAGATTGATATGCATGGAATTGGAAGCCCCGTCTCCATTCCCCAGCGTCAGGGTGAGCTGCAGGGAATTGAGAGCTCAGACTCCATTCTCCAGCAACAGGCTGAGCTACCAGGGGCAGAGACGGTCGGTCCTGTCCCCCAGCAAAAGGGCTGTTTAGCCAAAGGGGAGACCGTCGGTCTCCCCACCCTACAACCAGGCCCCAAACAGGCTACTTACGTGGTAGCGCTGGCACCAGGGCAGAGTACCGCTGGTCTCTGCCCACTCAGCAACCCACCAAGGCTGCTTACCAGTGCCCAGCACAGCCGTGGTGAGGCACCTGGACATGGACAAGTTTCTCCTCTACCCAGGTGTAGTAACCAGTTATTGTGGGTGGGCTGTACTGCTGATTGTGTTTTGTGGTTGGCCTTCCAGACTAACCCGGAATCTGGCCGGCAGGAGGTCAGATATCCGGTTAGTCTTTTTGGAAAGGGGGAGAGATGTGACGAGATCAGTCTCGTCAATGCGAATTGGAGAAGCTTAAAGGCCCACATTCTGCCTTTTGACTACGGCCCACGTTGACTTTCCACCTACAAAGACATACAAAGCCATGCTCCATTTTGTCAGAAAGGACTGTGATCTAACTTTTGAACCACTGGACCAATTTGTATCATTTTCACACATGTTTGTATTTGGAGTATGCTGATTCTGAAAATGTATGTTTTATGTGAATGTGATGCATACTTTTAAAGTTATGAAAAATGTGTAGATATGTGCTACAGATTCTGACCATCCCCCATTAGGTAAACACAGGGTGTCGCCAGGACTTGAACAAAGGGCCAGTATGGGGTTTCCCAGGGGCATAGACAAGGAAGCAAACAGGAAGTTTCCATGAGGACAGTCTTGGTGAGAATGAGCATGGTAGCCATGCCTGGGGGGTGGCCCATGGGAGGAGTCTCATGGTTCCTACCCTGTCTGATTGGCCATCGGTAATTAGGGGCCGACCTAAGGTAGTGACTGCCCCTACGGTGTATGTGGAAATGGTTTGTTTTATATATGTCTTGGTTTTTAATAAAGAAGAGAGTTCACTGCTTGACCCTCAACCACAGAGCGTGTGTCTCGTGCTTGGGGGAATGGGTGTCCGGCAGTAGCTGTCCCTATAGCACTGGACGGGCGGATCGGCTGAAAAGGCCTGGGCGCCCCCCTTCTATGCTTGGGGGGTACCGTTACACTCAGTTATTTGGCAAGTGTCTGGCTTATGTTTATACAATATAATTTCAAAAAAGAAGCCTTCCACATGCACATATGCTTATAATCCTTCAAGAGAAATATAAATTGGATACTGGTGATTCAGTGATTATTGCTGAACTACCAGATCCAGAAATAGACTATATGAGATTGTAACTCGTCACATGATTCATGGACCATGTGGAGATATTAATCCACAATCACCACGTATGGAAAATAAAAAATGCACTAAAGAATTTCCAAAGGATTATAGAGACAAAACTTAAGCTAATTGTGATGGCTATCTATTATATAGAAGAAGAGAAGGCCAAAATGCCATTATTTGTAGAAAAAAAAGTTGATAACAGATATGTGGTGCTATACAATCCACATTTCCTCATGAAGTATAATGCACACATTAATGTGGAATCCATAAAATATGTCTACAAATATATTTACAAAGGCTATGACGAAGCTACTGTAGTGGTCAAAAGTGCAGAAAATCCTGAACAAACTGAGTTCTTACATGGTGAACTTGCATCTCATGTAGATGCTCGCTATGTAAGTGCGCCAGAAGCAATGTGGCGTCATCTCAAATTTGAAATGCATGATCGCTCACATACAGTATATCGATTAGCTGTACATTTGCCCCAAAGAAACTTAGTTTATTTCAATGTTGGAAATGAAAGAAATGCTTTGGCACAAAGTGAGTATCGATAAACAACACTAACTGCATGGTTTAAATTGAATTGTACTGACTTGGAGGAGAGGGAATTGTTATACATTGACATTCCATATCATTATGTTTTTGTTAATGGATTATGGCGGAAAAGAAAAACCTGTGGAAATAAAATTATAACTAGAATTTACACTGTAAGTCCAAGAGACCTTGAACGTTTCTGCTTACGTTTACTCCTTTTAAATATACCTGGTGCACAAAGTTTTGAACAGTAGAGAACTGTTAATGACACAGTTTATGACACATTACATTTAGCTGCACGACACAGAAACTTCCTGGCTGATGATACAGAATGGGAAAGATGTCTAGAAGAAGCAGCACTGTGTCAAATGCCACGGTAGATGAGAAAACAATTTGCATTCATTTGCATCTTCTCAAATGCTCCAAATGCATTAGCTTTGTGAGACAAATTGAAAAAAATATGTCTGAAGACTTTTTGCAACGATACAATGAGCCTATTGCAGAATTAAAAGCATTAATTGAAATTCAAGAGGTCTTTCTCTCTCATGGATTAAATTGTGCAAATTTTAATCTGCCAGATCCAGAAAAATTTGCAACTTTAAATACATTACAATTGCAAGCATTTAACGCCAAAAGTGCACTAGAGGGTGACTTGCTCAAAAAGTTTTATTTCTATCTAGATGGACCTGGTGGATCAGGAAAAACTTATTTCTATAATTTACTGATGAGTTTTGTTCGCGCACAAGGTCAAATAGCACTGCCATTTGCAACAACTGGAAATTACGCACTTTTGTTAGAAGGTGGAAGAACTGTGAATAGTCGATTTAAACTGCCAGTTTCCATTCTGGAAACATCAGTGTCAGATATTTGAATGACATCTTTACAAGCAAAAAAAATAAAGAAAAGTAAATTAATTATAATTGATGAAGCTACAATGATGTCATGCCATGCACTACAATGTATTGACCATTTGTTGCGTTAAGTCATGGATAATGATTTGCCTTTTGGTGGAAAGGTGATGTTGTTAGGTGGAGATTTTAGGCAAACATTACCTGTTGTTGTCCATGGAAATCGCACAGACATTGTAGAAACAAGTACCAAGTTAAGTACACTATGGAAACTCTTTACTCACCTGAAATTAGAACAAAATATGAAATCAGAAGGACAAAATGAATTCAATGAGTGGCTCATCAAAATTGGAGAAGGAAAAACAGGACAAATTCATAATTTACCAATGATACCATGGAAATTCCATTGCAAATGATTTGCAAACAGGACATTATATCGACTATATTCCAAAATACAATAACTAACGACGATTATGCAAAGTTTGCAACCAAAGTAATATTAACATTAAAAAAAAAGATGCATTGCTTCTGAATAACAAAATATTAAAATTAATAGATGCACCACAAAAAAATTATCACAGTGCTGGTTGTGTACTTGGTGATGACAAAGAAACTCAGACAATCTTTTTAACTGAATTTATTAATTCATTAACTCCCTCTGGAATGCCACCACATATTTTGCAGCTAAAAATTTTTGCAATTGTCATATTATTGTGAAATAAGAACCCCAAAAAAGGACCATGTAATGGGACCAGATTAATTGTTCAAGAATTAAAAGACCATTTCATAAATGCAGAAATTCTCAACGGTACCCATAAAGGTGAAAGAGTTTTCATATCAAGAAAAGATTTAGCACCAAGTGAAAGTAGCTTGTCTTTTGTACTTCAGAGAAGACAATTTCCCATCATCATGGCATTTGCCATGACCATTAAAAAAATCACAAGGACAAACTTTTAAATCCATTGGAATCTTTTTAGAAGAACCAGTATTTGCCCATGGCCAACTGTATGTTGCATTTTCAAGATGCAATAATCCAGAGGAAATTAAAGTTTATATTGAAAACAACCAAAGTCAGGGTGATTTATTAGATGATGGCCACATTTTTACAAAAAAACATTGTCTACTATGAAGTATTGAAAATTAAATTTAAAAAAATAATACTTATTCACAAATAACCCAATTAAAAAAGCAGCAGTGCTCTTATATCTACAACAAATTCCCCCAAAATACCACAACAAATAAAGAAAACAATGGTTTTATTTTGAGGATGCTATTTTATGTCACTCAGGCTCTTTTTAGAGGATCACTATTTTGCTAAGGAAACTCTATAAAATGGAAAAAAGGAGTAGAGAACAGTGGCTATACCCGGGGGACGAACTTTGATGTCTGGCGGTCTCTTTTTAGAGGACCACAATTTCACTTAGGAAACTCTATGTGCCATTTTCAAGAACTACAAGAATTTAATTTTTTTTTAAACAAACAAAAAAAAAAATTAAAAAAAAAAAAAAAAAAACCCCAATATTAAACAGTTATTAAATCCCATAGACAAAATTACAAGTCTGCTGGGCTCTTTTTTTAATAATTTCAGGATAATTGTTTCACAAACATTTATTGACCTGTGTGTCAAACATTCCATATTTGAAACATATGTTTTTACTATGTTTGTAAGTCTCTTATATATGTGACAATAAAAAGTAAATTAATTTAAAAAAGAGCATGTTTTATATATTACAAAAGTTTTTTTTGCATGGAAAACAAATTATATTAACCATACAGAATAACAGAAACAGACAAAACACATTGAGCGTCATTCAATTGCAAGTCCACAACTCCACAGTATACAGGCCGTATGTCTGCTGGCAAGCAACCTTGCTACAATTACGGAGCGATTCAATTGAACAATCCCGCAAATTAGGCTCCGGAAGCCGAAACCGTAAACCATGCAATCAAAAAGTAGCATTTCAGAGCGTTATTATGATCAATTAAGGAAGGCCGTAACTACCCATTTAGAAACAGCCAATAAAAAAAAGATGGAGGTTACATGTCAATCAATTAATGTTTAGAGGTCCGATATGCGATCGTACTCGCAAACCCGCAAAATACAAAATAATAAAAATGAATGCCAATACTGTTTTAGTCCATATGGATGACCTGATATGTCTTAACTCATTCATTCCCGAGATCGATCTAACCCCAAAATTAAACATAAAAATAATTTATTTTCGATTGGTGATTTGCCAGCTTTAGACTGTTGAGCAATTCATTCTAATGTCTTTCATCGCTTTCCCTGTCATTTACAGTGCAGTATTGATTTTTTATTTGCATTTAAAGTGCTACTGACATGTCTTTAACCCCTTTGCGGGTCCCATCTGGTACCCATAGGATTTTCTTCTTCATTTGCTGTTTACGGATGGGAAAACATTTGCGGGTTTTCTGAACTGTAGCAATTGAATAGAGATTTGCGATTTTAGCAATAGTAACTCTTGCGGACTTGCAAGATCAAAGGCTTAGATGGGTTGTAAGTTACAGTAGTAACAACAGCAGGGATTTTAGGCCCATAACCCGTAGACCATTTGCGGCTCACAAAAAAAGCGACAATTGAATAGCAAATTAGTTTACCGTCTCCATTACAGGCTCCAGTAACTTACACTCTCTCAATTGAATGAGGTCCATTGTGACTGGTCCACCTTTATCTTACCAGTAAATAGAGAGTACATGTAAACAAGGAATCAACTACAGCCTGTTAATTGTGTTTTCATATCTGATGTACATTTCATTGCATGGGTATGCAAGCAAAATATGTTGCAGTTTAGACCACTTCAAGTCCATGTGCTCCTACACTATTTTAGGCCAAAAGAGGAAAAAAATATCCAATTGTACTCACTTTCATTTATTTTTTCTACTCCACTTATTTTTTATACAAAAACAACCTTTTATAGCAATTTAAATATGATTTTTTTAAATGGTTAAACATTTGGGTCTGCCCTCTATACTACATGCAGCTCATGAATACACGCTAGGGCAGTAGTGGACAACAGGTGGCCCTGGGCCTTATGCAGCCTTCAGGCACTTCCCATGTGGCCCCCATCCTGTTCTCTATAGTAAGAGAGAATGCCTCTGTACAACAATAAACAGCACTTTATATCTCTCTAAAATGAGCAAATAATATGCAACTGTACTTCTAAATACAGGTGGTCCCCTGGGTTGCAAACGACCTGATTTATAAACAACCTCTACTGTCTCCCAAGGAATTTTATATGAATTTAATAGATTCTGTAACTTATTATTACAGTACAGGGGTATTATTATAATCAATTGTATTATTATTACCACATATGAACCATTCTATTATTGTTACAAATGTGTCTCTTATTAATTAATTTACTATATTATTAATAATAATATAATAATTATTATTAAATCTCACCCTCTGAGATTCTAAGTGTAAAGATAAGATCCACACTTCCAATTTCCTACAATGTATTAAATAAGGCTCCAAGTACATTAATACATTATATACAAAAATATAATACTAGAAACAACATCTCTCAAATTAGCAGAAAAGTATTCTATAGTTTACAATATGTAATGTATTTTGTGTGTGTATACAGAACAATCCACATAAATCTTGAAGAGAGAATCCTACAAGAGAGAGAACCAGAGTTGGTCTTGCTCTTAAAAACGCTTAGTTCAACCCCACCTCCTGATATTCAATCATCTTTCTCCCCTCTGGCTTGTTAGTGTCACATGTCCTTTAACAAAGAGATTCATCCACCACATGGCTGAAATGGAAAAAGCCAGTCTTAGCTCCTGCTTTCTGGCCATGTGCAAAAGTCCAAGTAACTTAATACTCCTGTGTGACCTTAAGATAATTCTGACCAGAGAGTTAACCTCTGTTTGGTCACAACAGCAACTGCACATATGTATTTAAGGCCTATTAATGCTATAGGCCCTACATGTAATTATGTTTATTATAATCAATCATTCTACAAGGCAGATATTTCCATTATTATTATTATTATTATTATTCATCAGGAATTCGACTTACATACAAATTCGACTTAAGAACGTTCTCGGGAATGGATCTTGTCCTTATCCCAGGGACAACCTGTACTTTGCTTCTTTATCTATACTTTTATTAACAACAAATTCCTTTTCTACAATGATTTTACCATTTTGCTTTGAGAAAAATAAAAAGATTTATAGCACTGTGGGGTCCTTTTAGAGACACAGAAACGAAATAAAGAGAATTTCAACTAATTTCAAACCTCGAGCAAATAAATATAAGACTGGTCAGAATCTCCATTACCAGCACAAATCAGTGATCACAAATGATAAATTATGTAATATAAAAAATGGTTATCAACATTTTGATGTTCGAGTCTGACTGCAATCTACCTGAAACCGAGGAAAATGACAGTGGTATGTTTCAGATGACAGACCCTCCTAAGACCAAGTTGTCTTAATTTCAGGTATCTTTCTCTCACCTCTTCTTTCTTTATCTCACACTCATCATTTTTGCAGTACAGGTCTGCTAAAAATCAAAAATTAACAATGTTCTTATTAATTACAGTTAGGGAGGACCCTATGCTCTAATTCATTTGGATTGAATATATATTTATATGATTCAAATTTGTAGATTACAATTAAGATTTCATAACTAATTTGCCATAAAAATAGTACTTAAAAATGTCTATGCTGTTTAAAATGATATTTGAAATCAGCATTGTAGCTTCCAGCAGATCTGCTTCTCTCCTATTAATTGTCCAGGAGGTGAATACGGATCTGCCAAGAAGGCAGGCCTAGATTTTTCAGTGTAGTTACTCCTACAATAGCAGCGAAGGAGGCATATGAACAATGTTATCAGGACAACATATTATATGCCCTGTTAAGACACTTCATCCGGGCACAGCCTATTCCACTCCCTAGATGCACAATAGGAGGAGGTGGAGAGAATCACTACTCAATTGATAAAGGTGCTATATGATTACTGCAAACATTTTGGTAGACTATGCAAGACATGTCATGAGATTATGAGTTACTTTGACTACAATTAAATTACAAACTCATGCAGATTTCAGTCCTGAAATTGTAGAATGTCATTATTGTTAAATTGAAAAACTTACATATTTTGGATAGCTGTTTAATACAAATCTCTGCAAGTAAAGGCTAGTCTTCACGTACAAACAAAAATGTTTTTATTTTATTAAATGGCATTTATTGCAAGCAATATTATTCAGTCATTTGTTTATTAGGCTCACTAAACATTTTTTTTTTACTTTAACATGAAAGGTTGTGCCTTGTTACCTGTACTCCTAAAACATGTAATGACTCTGCTTGAGAGCACATGCAGCATGGTTCTTGCTACACTTTCTTAAGTTCCAAAGTCCTTATGTGAAGGAAAGAACTGACGTCAGTGTGTCAATAATATAAAAGTAGAGTGTTTACAATCTTCGATTTCAATCCTTTCCTGTATAAAGTCTGCTAAACTTGCCTTATGAAAGCTTCTTATTGTAAAGAATGCCCAGGGGAAGTTCTACAATATCAGATACACAGCTTCATATAGTATCATTACCAGCCTTGAGTGCATATTGCATCTTGCTTAAGTGATTTTTCATACATATAATATATAATATCATATTGGTTTTTTTTTTACCCACAACTTACAGTATTGGATTAACTCTTCCTAATATTTGGAGGTTCCAGATATGGTAACATTTAAAACTAATTAAAAAATACTTTATATTGCATTTTCTTACAGTAAATAAATATTTTTGTAATTTTGAGCTGTCTGTAAGCCTTTCAGATCCCCTCCAAAAAGAGATTATGCTTTTTGTTAATGAGAGATCATTGACATTAATTATACCTGAATCATTAGGTCCGTTATCTTCACTGCATGGAAGACAATGGACCTAATGCCTCATGGAGGTATCAGTAAGTAATGTCAATGATCACTCATTAACAAAAGGCTATAATCTTTTTTTGGATGTGGATCAAAAAGGTGGATTGGCAGCTCAAAATAGCATGCCTTAACATTTTTTTTTTTTAAACTGTATCATTCAACTGATACTTGCCATTCCCTATAGTTTTGAATATACTTTATTTGGAACCTCTGTTGTGTCACTTCAATATCTGCTAGTTTACGTGGAAAATAACATCACAGAAATCTAAGTTAATCAAATTATCCAACCTATGCAAAACTCTGCTCACTGAAAAAAAAACGTATTTTCTGTTTCTTATAGCTCCTCTGCAAATAGTCCCTGCATTTTACACATGCCTCTACAATTGAAATGTCTGCAGACTTTAAGAAATGTGCCCTTTGCAAAACTTCCAAAACATAAAAATCTGCCATGTGCATTATTCTTCACTTGCAACGAAGGGTCCAGAGCAAGATTCTCACATAACAGAAGTATGTCTTTTGAAACCGCTCTCTCCTCTGAAACATAATCTATGAAGAAAGCAATATACTGTCCTAACAAGAGGAGCTAGTTATTTTAAGTGGGCATTGCAACTTAATATTTAATGATTTCTAATGGCAATATTTAGTATTAAATTAATTTTCTAAGATTAGAGTATCAGTACCCTGTCGAGTTTTTGTCTCCACTCTTACAAAGTTCATCAAGGGGATGGTGAGGGGTTTCTAAGAGACAGGCCAAGAGAGCTACAAGAAAAATCTGATTAGATAACATGCCCAACAAGCTTGTTGCTAAGGGAAACTACTTTAACAAGGCATGTCCGCTACCAATGGAGATTATTCTGAAAATTTAGCACTGCCAGACAAAGCCCCATTGACCTTATAGTGAATGTGAGCTTAAGACTGAATATTGCCTTTTTAAATAATTGAATATTTTATTAATGAACAATTCCTAATTATCACATCTAATTCATTTGGTTAGCGAATTATACTATGCCTATAATTAAAAGTGGTATAGCAGTCCATTTGGACTTTTTAAGTTCGCAAACAACTGTTGCATCTGATCAAGCACTGTTCACAGTGGGGATACCTGATATTATTATTATTTATTATTATCTTTTATTTGTAATATGTCAACATATTCTGGAGTGCTATACAGGGGTTAAATAATTTTTTTTTAACACATTGCAAAAGAATGGAAGGCCCTGTCTTTGAACTTAAAATCAAATGTGCATAGTGCTTTCCATAAAACACCTAGCAAT